>JACXIV010000073.1:0-191156 GCA_014737475.1 Bombus confusus | reverse complement strand
CTAAAATTCATCATTTTCTATTATGGTTCTTCCCAAATTCAAATGTATTTCTATATAGTCGAAACCATATTCAATCAAATACAAATTTTTTTTGTCGAAGTAATATATATTTCTGTATATCATATCTCAAAATCGTCTGTATATTACGTAGACACAATTCTGTTGGGACAGGGAACAAATGAAGTACACTAAAGAATAGCTTTTTTTTTTTTTTTTTTTTTTACTTTTCGCGAAACACGACCTCGAAATATTTTGTTCCAACGTCTCGCTCGAATAACTTCGCGACTCTTTCAATTGTTGGATATTCGAGTCTGACACGAGGACGCACGACAGAAAAACAGACCAACTGTACGCTATAGCGGTGTATTAAAAAAAAAAGGGGGAGATGAGCATAAAGAAAGCGGAAACTTAAAAAAAAAAGAAAAAAAAAAAGAAAAAGAAATAAAAGAAGAAAACAGGCACTGGACGATAGGGGAACTAAAACGAAATCGTAATAAATCTCAAGTAAAAAAAACCGTCTGCTCAGTCCGGTGCATACAAAAAAAATCTTTGTATATACATAAGTATTCCTGTATACAAATGTTTTCCACGTGTATGTGTAATCCGTGTGTCTATGTATTATCTATACATTAGTACGTATTCGCTCGAACGCGTTTATGTATATAAAGGAGTCTCCCTGTATGAAAAAAAGTAGCCTAAGTAAAAACTGATACGAAAGTACGTAATTGGCAGGCCGTGTGTGTGTTTGTGTTTTATGTATTTTATCAACGGAATATAGGCGTGTATAAACCCTACACGGCAAATATCGACAATAGAAATAATCTTGGTAACGACTCTCGTAAAGATAACAATAATAACAGATTATTACGAGATACTCGGTATCGTATATATCGGGTGACTCGAGAAGTTTACGCCGCATTATATTTACCTAAAGTGGTTCTACTTGTACGGATATGTTTAGGTGTTATCCAAAACGAATCGCTATTCTGGCGAGAAAAATTAGAATTTCGCTCTATGGAAAAATACCTTTTAACGAGTAAACAAATTTCTTTAATAATATCGATATATTGCAAAGTAATATCAAGGGAGATTTTGATGGAAGATTAGAAAAGAATGAACCATTAACGATTAATATGTTTCTGCCAGAAAGAAAAACAGGAGGAGGAAATACAGGAAAAACAAAAGAAGCTGTGGAAGAAGTTGGTGATTGCGCTTTTTATAGCATCCAAAGATACGATTAAAATATTGATCGGAACAACGGTATAAAAATTGGCACGAACTTCTCGGATAACCTAATAATATATGTACAAGCTACAATTTGGTTTCCTCTTTCCCTCTTTCCGCGTGATTCGAATCACCTGCTTGCAGCAGCGATTCGATAACTATCTATTGCATCGCGTGCGCGAGTATTCTATGTAAAAAAAACAAAGTTAACGGAATATGTCTGGCAAAAACAAAATCTGACGAGGTGACTCGTTATCACTTCTTTTCAAGCCGTCGATCAATGATATTGTTCTATTCACCGTCTTTTCCATCGTCCTTTCTAAACCTGCGGTTGTCAAAAAACTCAGCATAAACTTGCGATTTTTCTAGTAAAAAAAAAAAGTAGTTATTATCGTATTGATTCACGCAACAGTCTATAAAATCTATAAGAGAAGCGAAGAACAAGGATGGATCATCTTCAAACGAACCGATAAAAAACTTCAAGTAGAAGAATTTAAATGCGACTAAACATTTGTAACAACAACCGATAATCCTTGTCTAGTATCCCGTTTTTCTTAACAAGAGAACTATCATAACTCTTCACGTCGATGGTACAGAGAAACGAAACATGATATATCAAAATGAAGAGATATTCTACTATAGAATACCTATAAAATGTAAATGTTCTGCTTCGATGGAGCTTTCAAGATATCTAGCCTGATTGACACAGTCTTCGATAAAAGGAATGCATTCCAAGAGAAAAATAGTTTATAAAATGAATATTTAATACATTTCACGTGAAGCTGTATATTCGCGTAATTTGGTAATCATTCTTTAGAAACCCCGAAAGCTTTGCGACAGAGTGGAAAAAATAATATATATATATATAAAGTATATATATATATATATATATATATAATGTTTGATCGAATTATCAGCTTAACTTCGCATGGAACAAATTACTAGACCTACCTAATATCGTGTTTACTACTTATTTAAATTACTAGCGGCTTGCCGATGAGACCAGAAGTAAGACTCGTCGATTCGCTGCCGTCAGTCAACGCTTCACAGCGTGTGTCATGTTGCTACACTTGACGATCATTATTCTTCGTATTCACCGTGGATGGTCATACCATTACCATATCCTCATCGACACTGATGATCGTCGGAAATGCATTGTCTGCGGAACTTTGCCTCTGGATAGGTCTCTTTCTTACGAGTCCGTCTATTGACAGACATAAAGCAAAAACCATAAATTATAATGATTCAACTTAAGAGAAAAGAATCTAACTTTAATCAGTGCTGCTTGCATCTATGTTTCAAAATATCAAAAATCCTCTTTAATTTGTCCTTGTTATCATAATGTAAAAGATAATGATTTATATCATATTATTTAAAAAGTGTATATTAGAACATGCGACTAAATCTTTTCTTTCTTACACTGTGTACACGTGCCTACAGGCAAAAATGAACTTTTTCTGGACGCATACGTGTATAAACAGTATTCGAAAGACCAAAATTAACAAAATCGTAACAATTTACCGGCTGAAGATGGAAGAAGGTCGTCAAGAGATCCATCGTCCAAGTCTGTGGCAGACAGAAGTAGGTCGTCGTCTGAAGAAGCTCTCGTTAGGCTGGGAAGAGTTGAAGTTAGTAGGGCCTTTTCCTTTTGGATTTCTTGTATATGATCGACGAGAAGCGCCTCCTCTTCGTCGCCTCGATCTCTCTCTCGATCTGTAGTACCACCTCTGGCGGTCACACTTGGGGTTGCCGCGTTTAACTCCTCTGGACTGAAGATTTTCGAAGATCGTAAACTGGATAAACGATAAGTCGCCGTGTGACAAGCAGATTCGAGCGTATTTATGTCGGCTAAAGTTGCTCGCACGACCCTCAATTTCTCTTGCACGATCGTTTCGACGCAACAAGTTTGCCTGCCAACATCTTGTAAAGAATCTTGCGCGGGCAACGTCCTATTCGTTCTTAGAATGCACGGCGCGAAGACTATTGCTAGGGCTGATGGAGACATTCGATTGTCGACTTCATGAAGCGCCACTCTAGCTAGATGAACGATCAGTCGTTCCATCAAATCGAAGTTTGGCTTCGGCAGCTTCTTCAAAATTGCAAACAGAGTACTGATTCGATCCCGGGGATCCGTTAAGTTTGCAGCGTGCAGAAAATCATCGTAATACTCGAAGGTGAGGAGAGGCTCGGGCATATCCCGAAAGAAACTTTTCAACACTGCTGCGAGCACGTGCACTTGATAATTCTCAAAGTCCACTTTCTCTAGATCACCTTCGTCCATTTTTACCTTTAATTCCTTCACTTTGGAACTAACACCGCTCTTTCGATATATACCTTCTGTATAAAGACCATGCATCTCTATGGTTGTAATTAACCGATCTACCACTATCGGTACTTTACCGTCACCACAGTCCAATTTATACAAAGGTACACCGAATATCTTCCGTGAGTTCATTTCGTGCAACGCTTCCTTTCCACATTCTGCCGATGCTTTTATATAACATTTTTTGTGGCACGTTAACTTACAATCTAAACATAAAAGTGTAAATACGAGTAAATAAATATTATAAAAAGGGGGAGAAATATATACTTACTCTGGCAGACAAGTCCTCGCTCGATAGGCCACATAAAGAAAGACGTACACACTTCACAAGCTGTAGGTATGTTTATAATAGTTAACTGGAACATATGGTTACCATGACGTATTGGTTCTTCATGTTTTCGTTTCTTTTCCTTCTTACGCTTGCTTTTACTCTGTTTCTCCAGTGCTTCTGTTTTGACTAGCGTCATAAATTCATTCATGAATCCTCTAAATGCATTTACTCCCATTGTCACGGGAAAATCTTCACTGGTATTTTCTTGTTTACAGACTGTCTCTATTACGTGCAAAAAGTTCGCAATTAAGTCAGTGTATTTGATGTTGCCTTCCACACCTTGCTGAATAGCAACGCTGTAAGTGATCACTAGGTCGTCTTTAAATTTACGCAAAGCCTGCCTGAATACACGATCGACTTCGCTTGGCTTCCTGCCTTCTTCTTGTCCTTCCATTATGTATATCTTCTTCGTAATAAAATCTTGCATGAGAGCTAACTCTTTCGCGTCGGATATAATCTTATCAGTGCTGTCAGAGAACGCGGATGTACCGGTTAAGCTGAATTTCGATACCACTACTTGTTTCGAGGCATCGTACGGCGTCCGTGGTGGTTTCCTGTGTTTTCGCCTACCTGGAGTGTTCGCTAATATACATGGCATTTTAAGTACTCCGCCATTCTGAATACATTTGACGTGGTATAATTGTTTACAGTCAATACATTTGTACCCCTGTGTTACGAACGCATCCATCTTTTCGTGACAACATACGCACACATCATCTTTGGCAAACCTTGATACTTTCCTAAAACAATGACCGGCTAACGTGAAAAGATTGCCTTTCCATTCTAATAGATTCATTCCAGGTGCGAGTTTTAGGTCATTGGGACTTGTATCAGTTCCAGGTTTGTCTTCGCTAAGTCCTGATATTTTAGTCGCTGGGTCCGAATTTCTTCTTCTCAGCTCTAGCGTTGTTATAGCGTTTGATCTCATACGCTTTCCAGGCTGTTGTGTCTTTGATGCAGCTTCATTTTTGTTTACAGGCCAATCTGTTATCGATCTGGATGGTGTATCATGCGAACTATCTTTCCGAGGCCTTATAGTTGTTGCTTTATGTAGGTCACTCTCTTTGATAGTACCCAGAAATAGACTTTTGGTTTCTCCACTGCTGGTTTCTGATACACTCTCACCCATAGATCGGCACTGGACTTCCCGAGTGGGACGATTTCTTCTGGCACTTCTGACAGGCACGTCGGGTTCGCACTTTTCCTTTGGTTTCGAATTTTTTTCCTTGGGCGAACTTCCTTTCAACAAGGGACTTTTTAAAGCATTTTCATCGTTCACAGCATCTAATTTCATAGATGTATCTCCTTCTGAGTTTTGCCTTCTTAAGTAACTAAAATCTTTCATTTCTTTACTGTGACCATAACCATGATCACGTCTAATAGGTGAAACTGGGATGCTTTCAATCCGCTCGCTCGATACACTATTGTCACTTAATCGACGTTGCTCTCTGGCTGATGAACTATCCATATGAATAAAACGGTCATTATCCAATTTTACGTTATAATTCGATGCTTCGTTTGGTTTGTCCTGTTGCACTTGCTCGAACATGTTATCCGCTATACTTTTATATTGAGAAACGTTTGGAGAACGCGTCAAGGTTGATTTTTGAGGACCAGACAGTAAATAATCACTATAATTAATGGACGAAGAAAAGTCTGCTCGGCGACGCCAAACGTCTGAACTTGGACTATGCGTTAGACTCATGTTAGATTGGTGGTATGTAATTTCTCGTGGACTTGGAAATGATGGAGTTGTGTTAAAAACAGGCGGAGCACTTTGTACTGTACTCGGAATTTCTGTATCAGTTTCTCCATCGCTATATCCCGTTGATGAACTGTCTGCTCGTTTATTAACAGACGGCAATCGGCTCGAAGCATTTACTAAGTTTGTATTCGCGGCAACTATTGGAGATTGTTCACCGCGTTTCGTTCTAGTGCTCGGTACCGGTTTGCCATAAGAATTATCTTGAGATTCAGAGCTGTTGCTCACTTGAGATTCATAGCTTCTTAAACTAGTCAAACTTTCCAAGCTGCTTTTACGCTCGTTAAATTCGTCTGAAGGGAAAGAATCCGTGTTTCTTAAGATCGAGCTAGATTCTTGCAATATTCTTGTATTTGGTATAATTTTACGCTTAGAATATGACATACTCGTATCAGTTGTACTATCTCGAAGTACATTATCCATTCTACAATTAACACATATTATTGTGGTTAAGTGTCAAAAATTTTAATGTAAAAAATAGATATTTATTACCTTGCTGACGTAAGACGATTCTGAGACTCCGTTTTGCGAATCGTATTAAATTCCAACAAGCCATGATCCGTGAGTGACCTGTAAATTAAATACAAGCATTAATAATAATACAAGTTACATATTATAGCCTTAATCTCTTTTGTAAGTACTTACTCTTCGCTATTCCTGAGCCTAGGATATACCTTACTGTTATCATATGCAAGCTCTCCTTGATTTTGAGTTTCTTTATACTCTCCGATTTTATCAACAAGCAATTTCTTTTGTTTTTTTAATTCTGCGAAAGTCTTCCTCGCTCTATTACCGCGAACATGAGCTTGAAACATAATTACACAGGACTTAAGTTTCTTAAACCAACTATGCTGTTTATATGCCCTCCAAGCAGACTGGATATGAGTGACAGCCTCGATTCTAGTGCGTAAAGAATGTGCAAATCTTTGGGCAATGACCATCCTCCAAAATGACTGTATTTGCACAACTGCATTTTTCAATCTAAGGAATTTCCTTCTTTCTAAACACGCACGGAACCATTTTTGTATAGTTGTAATGCTTGTAATAATTTGTTGGTGTAATTCAATGTCGAGTTTAATTTTTTCTGATTCTCTAAGAAACACTTTAGTTGTTCCAAGTTGATAATTATCTCTATTTAAATTTAGTGTCAAGAGAAAATCTCTAACGTCAGACTGAGAACTTAATAAACCCTTAGGTAATAACATTCTATACAATTGAATAAATTCTTCATATGTTAATCTAACGTTAAATCCAGCTTGTCTTATTCTGACTGTTTCTAACATTCCTGTATATCTTAACTGTCGTTGCACTGTTTCTTCATCGAACTCGTTTGGTACCTTGTTAGCATTGCTTTTAATGCATCTAATGAAGAAAGGGTTTGCTTGGTTTAATGTATCCATAAGACTATGCAGACTTTGTTGAAATTGTGCAGATACTGTCATAGGCTGCTTTCTTGCTTTTCCAGGTCCTGAGCCATAACTTTGCGTTCTTCCAGCAAGTGTTTTTACAGTTTGTAGATTTTTTAGACCCTTCTTACCCCGTTCTCTTGGTCGAAATGATTTATTTTTCCTGTAAAAGTATTAAATTTTAATATGTTAGTATTGAAAATTATTTCACGAATTCCTTTTCCTATTTTTAATTTCTTATCAAAATAAAAAATATACATAAATTATATGTTTAAATTTTAAAGGATATTAGTACTATTTTAGAATTATTTATATATTTCGATATTTCTTTTTTTTTTTAATTAGTATTAAATATCCTGACGTAGAAAAACAGGAAAAGGAGAATTTATGATTCCTATGACATGTATGGCATTGCAAATAGTAACAATTAATTATTACAAACGTACTATGAAAGAGAGATAGCAAACATTTAGCACAATGTCATTAGAATTTATATGACTAGATTATGACAGCAAGTATAGAGAAGCATACAATGTTAAGATTAATTGTGTACAAAAGTAGTTATCTGCAGATTTAGAAGTTTTTAGAAATTCTTAGTAATGTAAGGAAATATAGTTTGATAGTTGTGCACTAAATAAATACATGAATTAATATGAACTATTAGTGTTAATGATAAGCAATTTGCATTCTTTACGAACTACTAACTTCATGAGTTATGGTTTTCATTAGTACATAAATGTATTCTTATAAAAAATTTGCAATTCGTTAAATTCATAAAAAAAAATGTTATCGTGCAATTAATTGTAATTAATTGCTAGCAAGAAAGGATATGTTTATAATATTAGGAGCTTAATGCTGTAAGATCTTTTTGAATTGAATATATATGTTGTATCAACCAACATGTAATGTAAATTAACCCATTCTTAATTTATATAGAAATTGAATTGAAATAAATGCATTACCGATTTTTAAACATTTCTTAATTAACCTTATTGTAGGAAATAAATGGGTCAATTTAAATATTATTAATTCAAAAAGTGAAAAGACTGCTATTGTGGAATTAACATGCATTAATTATAGCTAAGATTATGAACAAATAAATCATTAAAATGTGATGACTAAAAGACGACCGGGGATAATGATCGTGAATATTATGGTACATCAAATAGAATGATTTTGATGACCTCTAAAAAATATGTGAAAGCTTCATAAAATAATGAATACTTGTAGAAAGCTGTGTATGACTGCATGGGAAGACCATTAATGTCCTATTGAAATGCTATTACCTATGCAAAGAAATCCTTCACCCAGAATTACTATAGAGCACACACTACCTTTATTGTAGAGCAGTGAATTTTTGTAGCTTAAATATTACAATGTTATGGAATATTAAATAGGTGCTGTTTACATACATGACTATTTGATTAGCGCGTTCCATGACGTTTGCTTCGTCTTTTGGAAGCACCCTCTCTAGCGGGTTATGAGTATCCCGTCTGAGTTTATTATTACTATGAGGCTGGTCTTCCCTGCCCCTTATTAAGTAACCCTTCATCGTGGTTACATTTGTCGGGTGTTGCGTTTGATTAATGTTTCGAGATTGTGGCCACGACAATCGGTTGTTGTTTACATTGTCGTTGTTTTCGAGTTGTATAGAAGATAATGTGGTAATGGGTATAGTTGATGGTATGCAGACACTGCGCTGCTTCTGATAGCTTGGTGGACGATTATGTTTGTGCAAACTGAAAAAGTCTCTCATGCTTAGTTTTTTTTAGTAGTTTTATGTATTTAAATAGTAACCATATATTGTTCAATATAAGTATTTAATTTAAACTTTTAAACTTTGCTTGCTGGTGACTTTAGGAAGAAAATGATTTCATTGAAAACAATCTGTTTCACGAGTGATGAAATAATGCGAATTTTAATGATTGGCATGAATTGTATAAATAAAAAATTATTGTTGAATTGTTAATCATGCTTACGAATAATAGCAAGTAAAGTAATATATTTTAAATGACAGAATGTAACTGTATTATGAAAGTTATGAAGATTGCACTCTAATCACATTTAATACAAAAAGTGCACACAGAAAACTCTAAACAATATTTCTCACACATAAGATTGGAAAAATTATATGGATTTACAAGCTGTTTATAACTTGCGATCTCTACTTTGTATTATTATAAATTGAGTGAATTTGTATTTTAAGCTTTGCTAGTACACTTGCTGTAAAGCTAAAAATAAACATTGTAAATCCATAAGACATCTTAGCATAAAAAAAGGTAATGCCAAAATGACACATACAGTGGATCAAAAGACCACTTACGCGATTCGGTTAATAGTTAGATTGACGGTCGACAACGTCACAAGATGGCTACAGGGACAAAAGACATGTGGCCAATGTAAATATAATTAACGTTTGCTTCAATTATAAACACATAGGAACCTCTTCAGCTTGATGCAAATATTATCAACGCATAACGTAGATTTATATTTTGTAGGGTGAGATAATATGCAGATAAAACATATTCAAAAACAAGCGCAATAACATTGCCATTTGTTTATCACGATCATTATTATATAACTAATAAATATTGCTCTATATTATGAGTATACAAGCACTCAAATATTTCGTCACCCTTTACGAGAGTAAAGATTATATAAAGTAAACAGGAAAATTATGATACCTTATTAAATTCTCGTTCGGTGTCCTATACCTGTTTTGTATAGATGCTTTTGTACCATCAGCTAGAATAAAAAAAAATATCTTCATATTATTGGTATGAAGAATTTAAATATAAATAAAAGAATATTCCATAGCATTAAAAAAAATACTGTACCTCGACCATGTCTATGAGCTCGACCAGCTTCTTGGAAAGCAAAATGAGCGCGAAAAAATGCTCGAAGTATTGCCCATCTAAATACAGCAACCGGATCTGCACCCACTAATTCTCGAACAAAAGCAAGGGAAGAATTCTTCAATACACCAACAACACCATCGGGTCGCATTAAATCCAGATTTTTTTCTCTCATATTAGCAGCTTGGTACTTAACAGATCCTGCGTAATGACGTACAACAAAGGCTGCTTCGCGTCGTTGTGGTGCTTCATAAAATGGATTGTCTTTATGTACTGTATTAAATTTTTGTAGCAGTGTCTCATTCGTTGCACCCGGAAAGCTGCAATAAAAAAAAGAAAAAAAATTTAATTGAAGGAAACGCGAGATATTAGTTATGTTTTTAAAGAATAAAGCCAATTCTAAATACTAACTTGCATTGATCATCTAAAAGACAAAGGAGGCCATTCGGTTTCCCTTCTATTAAATTTAAACAACCTGAATTATCACTGTAGCCTATATCTGTCCACCTAATCCCCTGTTTTCTGTACTCTCGTTGTTCATATTGAAAAACATGCTGATTGAAATAATGTTGTAGTTGTTCATTAGCATAATTTATACATAACTGTTCAAAGCTATTGCACATTTTAAAGTCTTCAAAACCAAAGATATCTAATACACCTATGCTATTGCCTTGATGATCTCTGAGGGTATCTTTCTTTGAAAGTAAAGCATGATTCACCTATCAAGAACAAAATATTGTCTTACAATTTTACAAAAGACAAATTTTAAATCTAAAACCATAATATCTTACCTGAAGCACAATCCAATCAAATAGAGCTCCATATAAACATTTAGCCATAGCATCTCTTGCTGCAATTGCTTCTGGAAGCCTGTAGTTAATAACTAATGTTTCCCCAGACGCTCTTGCACGTTTAGCAGTAAGTGCAGCCAAAAGAGTTTCTTGTTTTACTCGAAGAAGTTCAGATATCAATGCAACCACTTCAGGATTTTTAACTCCTACAGCTTCGTCGTGATGGTGATAAGATTTTCTAGGCTGAAACTCCACATTACCTAAAATAATGTAATCCAGTTAGATTTTGTCATAAAATGTCATTAAAATAATTTATTAATCACCGAGTAAAAGAACAGCTGACAGAACTGCGAACAATCGTCTCTGCTTTTCTGGCGTAAATCCAACCATTTCCATAGATTGTTTCAACCTTGAAAATTCGTGTCGTTCATCAACATTTTCTAGTCCATAACAGCCACTTTTATTTAAATAATTGTAACGGTCACAACTTTCTAAATGTAAAAGTTGCTTTTCTTGTTCACTTGCTCCAGCCAAAAGATAATAAAATACATGATAATTTCTTTCATTTCTTCCTTGAGAAACTATCCTTGATTTTTCCAAAAGATACTTTTGTACAACCGCCCTAAAGATAATTTTATCACAGTCTTTAATAATTATAAAACTATATAATCTTGTACATCTTATGTATAAGAACCTTACCCATGGACCATTCCATTTTCTTTATAATTCACTTGGATAAATTTACCAAAACGACTACTATTGTTGTTATGTGCAGTTTTTGCATTTCCAAATGCTTCTAGTACTGGACCAGCACTGAGTATTGTCTGTTCAACACCACTACCATGAGAACCTTTCTGACTAAGTGCTGTCAAATGATGCAGTAGAAAATTTGTTGACTCCGTTTTACCCGAGCCACTCTCACCACTAATAACAATGCACTGATTTCTTTTTTCTTTAAGCATACAATGATAAGCTGCATCAGCTATGGCAAATATATGTGGAGGTATATCTGGCCCCAACCTTCTATTTTGATAGAGTTTTACATATTTCGGATTGTAAATAGGGTAAAATTTAAACGGATTCAATGCAATTAATATGCTGCCGACATATGTATATATGTTTCCAGCTAAAAACCTAGCCCGAAGGTTGTCCAATAGAGTTTGTTCATTAAGATCTGGAAGTTGACATAGATCTGGATACTCCTTATCTCGTGGTTGATATAGGAATCTATTAAAATAGTCCTTGAGGAGTTGTGGATCCATGGGAAACCTACTATCTGACCACAAATAATCCGGTTGTTTTTTGCGCAAGTAAAACCTAAAAATAATAAAGAAATTAGTCTAACACATACATATTTCCTTTTATAAAGATAATATTAATATATTTATGATGCTTTAAACAAATATATTTACCTGTAGTACTCTTGTTGCGCTGCATTTTTTGGCCATAATAACATAAGTGCCACGGGGCACTCACATGGCCCAAGTCTTCTTTCTTTACATTCTTGCCCAACAGAGTTTCCTACTACTTCTGCTAACTCATAACCATTTGAAACAGATGCATCAACTAATCCAAGTCTCTCTATAATACACTCCACTATCTCAGCTGAGGAAGTTTGTTTTGTAGCTTTAATTGAAAGTGCTTCATATTCTGGGCTCCATTCACCCACAAATACTTGCACTACCCCCGAGATACAACTGTCCATTTTTTAACCCTATAAAGTTAATATTTAATTTTAAACCTACATCTATGCATATTGTTATCGATTTTATTACTTTGTGTTCATTTTACCTTGTTTTATATAGGGTTAACAAATTTGTCCTCTATCATCCAGGCAAAATTTCAAATGTATTGTTTCTTCTTTTTTTTGTTTCTCAATTATGTACAACCACTGATGTAAACGTTTAAAATAATTTTTATACATTTTGTTTAAAAATAATCACTGTTACAGTTTCGCTAATTTATTTACAGGTAATCTTTACATTAATTTAAATTTGTCAAATGCACTCAAAATTACCCAATATTCATAAACTAAAAGACTTTATTTATATACATATATATCATGTCAAATCTTAATCATGAATTGGTTCAACAAAATAAAAATTTGTATTTTTTCTTTCGTTGCAATACATAACATACAGAAATAATTAAAGTGCTCCCAAACTTCTCTTGAAGGTCGCATTTAATTTTACCATATTATTTCATCAATAGGACAGAATACCACAAAGTATTATAACCATTGATTAATATACCTTTTCTTTTTGTATAATAAAATAGAATCATTAAAATTATTCTATTGTTTTTTTTGTTTTGTTTTAAATTTATATATTCAGTCAATTTTATACAATCCTGTTGATTTTGTTCTTCAATAATTAGAGTATTGTGAATTTATAGGATGATGTGTTTAATTCAGATATCATGTATTTAACACTGAATGTCCAGCAAAACCTTTCTGATAGCCATTATATTTTATCATGACATTCACTGTATAGTTGCAAAGAGTGTAGGTGTGCTATTGTTGGCAGGCAGTAACTCAGTATCTCCAATGAGACAATAATCCAAGGTTTTCAATGTTTTGTAAACATCCTCATGCCATTTGAGTATTTTAATACACTTATTGCAAAAGATTACAGATGTATTTGCATTTGTACGTATTATAGAACTTTTGTGCGTTAAGGAAGTATCTTATCTGAAAAAAAAGATGTATGACACATAAATATTTCAGATCAAGTATTTGTTGCATTATATAAATAATGTCATTGTTGTATTTCTCTATTACATAGATATACTTGATTCAAACAATTTTATAATGCAAGAATATTTTCTTTTCTTTTTATATTTGACTTTACACATAAATACAAATTATCTATCAAATCCATAATAAAATGTGGCTTCCAGGTAATATAGTTCTAACCTTAAAACAAAAAGATTATATCTATAAGTCTCTTTGTTACTTTAAAATCCCAAACCCCTTTTTTGCTTTTTCTCTATGAATTTGTGTTCACCGAATTTAAAAATATCCCCCTAAATCCTTTCGTCATTGCTGGTAATTTTTCAATTAAACAGTACCGGATTTATCTCGACACAAAAAGAAGGAACAATGTAGAATAATATTCTAAATAATCTCGAGTGAACGGTAATCGTAACACATCGATCATTCGTTGGATACACAAAGGATTGCGAAAAACGACATACGTCCCCGAGATACCGATTGCCTCGGACCTGACGGCTGACATTCGCAGGAAAACCGTCTTCCGACGCCGATTGGCGGGTCATGGACCACACCACCAATCAGCAACGATCTGCGAGTGCGAACGTCAACAGAGTAAACCGGGCTTAAATTCATCAAGAATTTCTCGTCCACGCATGACACTTACTGATTGTTACATATCATCATAAAAGAATGTAATGAAAACATGCAAGTCTATTCGAGGAATATGCTGTTTCTGTTACCTCCTTTGCTGATAACAAGACGCTCGGTGTGACACATTCTTATAAATCATCAAAGCCTTCGCATTCTTGGGCATGCTATCACGGACTGAAAATTTCACTGTAAACGCATTGCCGTCTGTTTTCGCGATTTCGAATTTCCTTCTTTTTTTGTTCGTTTACTCAAAATATATCCCCTTTTTTATAAACGGTTACAGAAACGTACTATCGAGAGAACGATATGATACAGCTGTGGCTCTCGCGCACTCGACATACACTGTTCTTCTGTTTTCTCGCACCTAGAGAACACACGTACAATACGGGCGGATTGACACTTCAGTAAACAAGGTCTACTGTCACCGATACTCCTGCGTTAGTTCAGTTGTCGCCGGTTCTGCTGAAAATTACACTAATATTCGTGAATAATCGTGTTCTTGGATTGATAATACCGATGACACGGATGATGGGCCCTTGCCCAGTTTATCGTCCTTCGTCTCCTCTCGGGATCCTGCGTCCCGATACGTCCACCATTTCGATTTTTCCGATCACGTGGTACGCAACGTTCGCTTTGATTGGCTTATTTCGCGGAATCACGTGACTGTTCGCCAAAGCACAAACCACGGTCCACGGGTATATAAACAGGTCTCAATACTCGTTAGGGAAAACCGTCTGCCTTTTGAATTGAAAAGGATCGAGATAGAGGGCAAGAAAGTTCTTGTTCTGCGAAATAGACAGAGATGAATACAGCGTCTCTGTCTTTGCTGAGCATTCATAGCACCCATATGTATGTATATATGAGTCACGCATGCGCAGAACGAAACCCTTTCTTATGCTCCATGTTGATTTTATTCAACTCAAATGACGGATGATTTCATCAATGCTTCCAGTATAGAAGCTCCAGACTTGTTTATATGGCCGTGCTATATATATATAAGATCATATACATAGGTATACAGGTTTTGACAACCGTAATTTGGCGTGGTCTGGACACTTCTTTATTGAAAGCATAGAGACAAATGTCCGCCAAATGAAGACAAAAGAATCAATATGGCGTCGATATTAGATATCGTTCCGCACATGCGTAAGATATTGCGGTTATTTTGAAATATAATTAAAATTCTTATTTTATTTTATATAAATCTTTTCCAAACCAAGCGACAATAACGGCAGAGAAGAGATCAATGTATAAAGCAAATGAGAAGAAATTTTATAGCTCCACCATAGTCGCCTAATATACCATTATTTGACGGTGTAATCATATAAAGCAGATCATTTTAGTATTTCGCCCTTTTTATCTTTTTCTTTGTATTTAGTGGATTTGCAATTTTAGGTGGGTTCCGAATCACCAGAAATAAATAAGACCATCAGAAACGCTAAAAATAAGCACAATACAACTACTAATAAATCAAGTAGCAGAGGGGACCGTACACCGTGAGCGACTGGAAATTCGAACCCTGGCTTATTCGGCCACGAGTACAAGCCTTAGTCAATCTAGTCAGCGCGGCTCTTGTATTGAGAAATAGAATTTGTAAAATATAGGGATAAACATTTGAGATTTGCCACACGATAAGCATCATATTTCACGTTCAAAACAAATTTTTATATTGGTATTAAATATTTCTTTGGTCTTTACTTCTTACAATTAGTTCATTAATGTTATTAATAAAGAAAATTTTACAATAAAGTTGGAGGAAGAATCGGAAACGGAAATATCTTTTCATTTCTGGTAGATTAATATCGATAAAGTTTGAAATTTGAAAGGAATTGATAAGATAGTTTTAATTTCTGTTGTTGCTTTAATTATGTTTAAACCACGGTCATATAAACAGGTCCGGACCATGGTCGTATACATAATATTATCGGGTATTACACAGGCACGAGTGGTCCAGACCTGTTTATATGACCGTGACATAAACTTCTATTGAGAAGAAAGTTGCGTTTGGAGCTATTTGTTGATTATTTCGTGAAGCACTTCACATAGAGTATTCTGTACTATTCTAACATTGACTAAGGGCAGGATATACGTGATATTAAATGGGATTTTATGTCTTAGATTCTGATATACCGACCTGGAAAAAATGATGTTTTTTATGCCCTCTACGATTTGCTATAGCAAACATAGGAATTATGTACGTAAGCAGGCCTGATATGCAATGCTTTTTCGTATCCTACGTTTTGCCGTGCACCTAACTCATTTGCCATTTTTGTGTCACATGCGACGTTATCGATTCAATATAATAGCTGTCTGAATTATAAAACTAATAGAAAGTCTTCTATAAAATTATAAATAAAATATGAAAAAAATATTCTATAATCGCAAACAAAGTATAGAATTTTATACTTACACATACTTCTGTCTCAGAAAATCGCAATACAATTTATGGATAACTCAAACAGACAAATTACGTCCAATAAAAAGAGCAAAAAACCAACGAAATGAACAGAAAGATCAACAAAAACTTGCTTCTGTGGATAAATATATCGATCAAGTACATCAACCTTCATAAATATGCTAAGAATAAGGCTAAGTCTTACGTGATGCTTTCCGTGATATCTTGAGCAATATTTTACAACTTACACAATGTCTTATGATATCTTGCAATATCCCATAGTATCCCATGACGAATGTTACTTCTTGCCTTTTTGAAAAGATATACACATTATAAAAGATTATACATATGTACACGTATGTAGAAAATGTGTATATGTGCTGCATATGTAGAATATACAATTATATACATTTGTATATATAATAGACTCTGGACTACAGCAAAACTTGCGCAGTTCTTAGATTGATATCATTTTTCAAATAGTAGTAATCGGAAAAATTAATACTCGTATCGTTTTCTTAATATATAGTAATATTTCAGAATATAAATATTCGGAATACGCGATTCCAATCACATTTACTACAAAATTTTGTTTTATTATAATACAATACATAATTTATTAGAAAGAATTGAATATCTTACGTAAAAATTTCAAATTTTTCACGAATTATAGAATTTCATATGAAAATAAGTGTCAAGAAAATGCAATATCAGAATACTAATAGGACATAATACATACCCAAGTCATCTGCAGTCTAGTGGCAGAAATAAGAATTAAAATTTGAAATAGCAGTATTTCGCGCGGTGTCATATTGAAAGGTCATATTGAAGTAATCACAAGAAGAAAAGAGTTCGTTATAAAAGTAGAAAATTTAATACACATCAGCATGTTATTGCTTCAAAATGGTGAGAATCTTAATGATAGTTTGTGGTCATTTATTTTGTAATTTTGTGATCATATTATTCCGGTGCTTGAGACTGATCACGAAAATTCTCATATTTTTATCGCATTGTTATTTAAAGAGACACACTAAATGTAGTTAGCAATAAAACGGCTAGACCGCAATATGTTAACACAGTTTATAGTAATTTATCATATTTTCATATTAATAGATGGATATCGAAATAAATTTTAAGAAAATTCGAATAGTATTCGGGTACTGATTGAACGTAATACGTTCCTGAGCCAACCTCACCCTGGTGGTAAATTTTGAAATTAATATTTGAAATTACAGTATTTCGCGCGGCATCATATTGAAAAGAGGAAGCAACTGCCGAGAACTCGTCATAAATGTGAAAATTTTTTTAAATCACTAGGTTATTAACTTAAATTTTTATATTAAAGTTTCAAGTTTTATAGTAATTAGATTTTAGTAAAATTGTAATTCTTTTCGTTATGAAAATTTCATGTTTCAGTAGACTTTAATTTCTTATTATCTTAAGCTTTCTAATAACCAAAATTATGTTTTTAGCAAGAAATTATACTATTTCACGTGTTTTTTTACAGGTTTTTCACAACTTCCGCTTTTTCCTGTTCTCTAAGAGCGGATGTTTAGAAGAAAACAACTAGCGGTGCCTCAAAAGCCAAGAATGTAACTTTATATTTTGTATTTCACTTAACTACATTTCTTATATTTTATGTTAATTAGTATTAATTAAAGCAAGGAATCCAAGTGAAAAGTCTTCATCCTTGAATTTAATATTATCATTACAATTTCTCATTTAATAGAGATCAGTTTTCCATCATTCTAAGCTTTTAAAATAGCATTATCATTGAGAATAAATTATAATATTTTATGTTTTGTTATTTCTTTTTCTTCTAGTCTTCGTTTCTTCCATTGTATTCGACAATTCTGATTGGTTTGACTACAACTTTCCTCCCTTGAGTCACAACGATAACGATGACAACATTCTTCGCATCTGATCGTGAGTTGTATGCATCTTTGTATTTCTGGTCGTTAAATCATATCGTAGGATGAAAGGTCTGAATCAACACAGGTGACTGGTTGTATTATGATTAGAATTTTTGACGAGCCTGGTGATCGCGGGTATATATTATACCCGTGAGAAGCAACATTTTCTTGTCTGTATTTTATTTATTAATCCAGGATATCTTTTCTTGCATATCGCGTCGTTAAATGTTGATGATAATGAATTAATATACGAGTACAATGTGTACATATATATTAGAACATAAGAAATTTGTATGAACAATATAGCTAATGTTGATAATCAGAAAATTACAGAATTCAATATAATTATTTATGAGATCATCTTATATCCAGTATGACTATTTATAAAGATCAAAATATTTATAAATGCAAATTACTCGTACGCTATATGTTGTATAAAAAAATAGTTCAGATAAGAAATGAATAGTTTTGAGAGGACCACAATCTGCTGTAAGTAGATATTTTGTAGACGGACGCATAGGGATCATATGAAGATGACATACATTTTTTTAAATGGAATTATATACTTTTTGTTGCACTAATCGATGCAGCCTGTTATTTTCTACAAAATTATATTAAGTTGATCATGTCAACAAATCGTTAGTTTCGGAAATATTTTAACTTTAATTTGTCAAACTTAATGTATGTAAGACAAAGAGAACACAAGTATATTCCTTCAAGTCTTTTTTTATCTTTTGCATATTGTATATCTTCTATCTGTATATTGGTAGTGAGATNCTAAAATTCATCATTTTCTATTATGGTTCTTCCCAAATTCAAATGTATTTCTATATAGTCGAAACCATATTCAATCAAATACAAATTTTTTTTGTCGAAGTAATATATATTTCTGTATATCATATCTCAAAATCGTCTGTATATTACGTAGACACAATTCTGTTGGGACAGGGAACAAATGAAGTACACTAAAGAATAGTAGATATAATATATTCAACTTTAACTAATATCTCATAACAACAATAATAATAATGATAATAATAATATTAATAGTAATAATAATAATAGTAGTAGTAGTAGTAGTAGCAGTAGTAATACTAGTAGTAATAGTAGTAGTAGTACTAACAGTAGTAGTAGTAGTAGTAGTAGTAAAAATAAAAATAATAATAAAAATAAAAAATAATAATGATGATGATAATAATAATAACAATAACAATAATAACAATAACAATAATAATAATAATAATAACAATAACAATAATAATAATAATAATAACAATAATAATAATAATAATAATAATAATAATAATGATAATGATAATGATATATATATATATATATGTATAGTCGTATAGACAGTACCAGCACAAATGTACAATATTTGACAGATCGAATAATTACGCATAATTCATGTTAAAATAGTATTAGCGTTTACATATACATGTATAATATAATAACCGCAATACGTAACGCATACATCATACATTGGTTCATCCGTCATTTATCACTTTTCCATCGCTTTTCTTTTCTTTTTTCCTCATTTCGAGCTTTTGTCGCTCGTTTCTAAGAAACGATCAATTCACTTGAATATCTCTCGCTTCCATTTTTTTATTTTTATCTTTTTTAAGCTTCACAAGAAAATGTCGGAGGATGGACAGCGAAACAGATATATATGTAGTTTTATAAGCTCGACTAATTAAGTTACTTTAAGATCTAAAAGTGCCACTTGAATCCTTGACAGCGCGTTAAGCAATTTCATTTTTGCTTTTTTTTTTCTTTTTTTTTTTTACTTGTTTGTTAATTGGAAAGACAGTTGCAAAACATCTTTGCCGTGGAGAAGATCAATCGCGTTTAATCGTGAGTGTCGAGAGTCGTTACACACCTTTCTGCTGAATCAGTCGATAAAACAGATTGATCGACGAAAATCGATCGCTTTAATATTATTGTAAAATCGACTATTTATTACTTCTGCCTTTGTTGGTATCCCACTTTTAGACTGGCTGTATCGTAAGAGTAGTTTTACGCAAATGTTCTTGTAAATATTTAATTTATCGTGCAACAAAGTTATATCAAAGTGTTTCGGATTTTAAATAAGTTATTTTATGATACTTTAGGTTTTAAAATATATGCTTGTGTAATATTATTTAAATTTTATGATTATTTAAACCTTCAGTTGCATCGTTTCTAGAAATGTTCACGAAGAAATATCTCGTGAATACGTTTTACAGAAATTTGTTTATAATTGTTTACGAAGCAAGCCGTCAGGTGCATTTATGGACGAATAAATGTTGTATAAATGTCTCCTTTCTTTCTTTCATTGAATATTGCTACAGACTTAGTACACTTCCTGAAAACAATTTAAAAGTCTATTACAGAAACTGCTAAAGATCTGTGTAGTAAGCAGACTGCGATCATTGCGTTTTCGAAAAAAAGCTTACACAGCTACTCTATGAACAATTTCTTAAAAAATATCCCTTGGTTGAAATTACAGCGATTGGACTATTCGTCTCTGTTTGGAACTTTTATTTCCTACTAAATCGTTTAGTTTAGAGACTATCCGTACATTATTTTTATTTTCTCTGGCGTATAAATTGAGATAAATCAAAGAAATTTTCGCAATATACTGCGACACATATCGATAACATAAATTAGAAGCATTACTCACACTGGCTAATATTAAATTTATTATTAGAAAGAGAAAATAAAACTCGTGAGATATTATAATAAGTTTACAAGAATAAGAGTCTCTTACATTAATATTACAAATTAATTAGACAATACAATGAATATTTTCCCGATCTTTTAATAATATTCGTTCAAACACAAATTTCTAGTTTTTATAAATATTTCACACTAATAATATATAATCAAATATATAATTGAAACAGTTCTTCCAAAATAAACGATTGCACCATGAAGCATGAGGAATTTGATACTTTTAGATAAATCGGCAAAACCGGTACCTATGAATTTACAAATATGTCCAGTCGATTTCCGCGGCAGACTATAGTTTAATTGCTTCTGAAATAAATACATATGTATTTATAACAAGTCATCCTCGCCTATTTACACCTGTGCACGCATTATAATACAATTATGAGTATTGATAGGTAGTACGGCTTATACATATATACCTGTATATTTATATTTTTCAAAACCATGTAGTGCGCTATGTAATACGAGGATTGCTCTGATTTCTTTTGATTTCTAACGTACGAAAAAAAAGGAGATGTTATATATATATATATATTAAGCATAAACTTCTTTCAGCTGAAGCCATTTTCTAATTTCGCGCGTAAAGTTATATCCTAATCTTAAAGACTGTTCAGACGGTATATACATTTTTAACATTGAATTCGGCACAGATCACCTGTATAGTTAAAAAATAGTGTATAGTTAATAAAGAAGGTAAAAGAAGTCACAGAACCAGCAGTAACTTTATGTTATAATTTATAACAGTTTCACTTGTCTATTAATCTCGTTTTTCTTCTCTTAAGTCTACCTAGTTAATAAGATTCATCAATTACATTTGTAATTACGATTTAAAATGTCACCCATTTGTATACGTTAAATCATAAAATTTGATAATAGTTATTTATCTACGAACTATTATTTGACAATAAAAATGAAGAATTCTCTTATCAAATGTTTTCTGGTTAGTAAAACAAATGCAAGGGAATGCATACGATATGGTATTCACCGTCGTATCAAGATTTTTAACAAAACCTCGCGCCAGGTTGAACACGTTAAACTATCAACGAATTATATAGTATTCTTAACGATTCTAGTATCAAGAGCACTAAAATCGAAGAGTATTGCTGGTTTTGTTATTTAGATCGATTTACAAAGCGGGCGCCTATGTATCACGGACAATTACGTCCAGTTTCTTGAACCTCTTGCTTTGAATTATCACATTGCCATTTTCTTTAAGTAAACGGTGATGATTCGTATTTCTTGAAAATTGCTTCAAAGTGTGGAATTACTTTTATCGAATAATTATTGCGTTAAAAAGGGTAATTTTTTTTATATGCATTTCACAAATGTTACATTGAAACTAGAATGTGAACTCTGAACAAAACAAAAGATACGAGTTTACAAACATAATGGACCAATGGTGTAAGAATAGTTTGTTTATTTATATTTCTAATTACTATCGTTTCCAAAATAACAAAAGGAAACATTTTTAGATTGAAAATTTTCATGGAAAGAAATCCCAAGACTTGTCAAGTTATAAAGAAACATTTTGCTAAATCACTAACTCAAGTGTACGAAGGAACGTGTATACAGGAATGTTTTAGACAAAATCACACGTGTAATTACATGAATTAATTTTGTAAATTTAAACTTTCTCCTCGTCGTAATACCATGTTTTCACCTTCGAATATTCGAGATCAGCCACTGTTAAAGATCTTGGCCCCACTTTTACTGTATAAAGGACGTGTTTTTAAGAAACATACAAAACAGAGATACAATCATCGAATAGACTCCAATATCTTCGAAGTAATATTTTAATTACGTCCTCGCAATAGTGGTTGGCCGAAAATTTTTCGAACGTAGAAAAAGACACACAGCCAGTGTAAAAGTTGGACAAACTACAGCGTACAGGTTGAATTGCCGATTATATTTTTCAATACGTCGATCTCTGTATTTATCGACTACGATTGATCGGTACAGCGATAGTACAGTCTATTTTATATTGCGCAGACCGTTAAAACGAATAATGTTGCTCAAGAAGCTTGCTTTCGAGATTTGATTCTTAGAGTTTATGTACATCATATTATACAAATAATTGGTGATGTGCCAGTGGAATTGAGCTTAGTAATTTGACAATGTGTCTGTATCACAACATATCGCTCTGCAATATTATTAAATCCCTTGGAATGTTCGTGTTAATATTTAGTTATACATTTGATCATAAGTATTCCGTCTTGTATCATAGCTTGCTTAATTTACCTTCACTTTAAATACCATTCGAAAGTAGAAGTAGTCCTCGAATTTCTTCGATATTAAATGTCTAGTTTCGAATAACTTCGACATTATTTATATAAATTATCGTATATCGTATTAAATATTAGTGCGAACTTCCCAGAGGATCCATCTATTGTTTTACGAGTTCTCATAACGCCACTCTTGGGCAACACAATTCGTTCGAAACGTCTGTATTCGTATATAGTAACCATAGTGTAAGTAAGTACATGCCATGTATTTACAGTAGAAGGAGTTAGAAAACCAAATGACGAGAATTCATTTTTATTTTTCCAATGATATTTCCAGTTCACGCTATTACACGATTTCCAAGTTTGTCTGTTACAGTGCTCCGATTTTTACGATCCTTTAACAAAGTAGCTTATTGTAATATCTCAATATCGCTAAACGAATAAATAATGTCTGATTAGAATTCTTTGTAAATAAATTCTTTTAATCCTGCCACGATTCTTGAATATTTCCGTGCCAATTTCGGATCTGTTTCAACAAACCAGACAAATTTCAATGTAAATTACGAATCTGAAATTGCTCGTATCGACGCTTTCTTTCAGAATTCCCTTAAACTTAAGAAACCTTTTTTACATTAAAAAACACGATTGGACAAAAAATGGCGAAAAGGTCGTAAGCAAGGTTAATATACATAGCCATTTTTTCGAAGAATTTATCATTTAGCTTTCCAACTCTTCAAGTAAGATCTTAAAGATAGTTTTGCGTGATCGTTAAATATAATCGTAATTGATAGTCACGTTAGATAGCTCGTTTATTCAGTAATTATAATAGAGAGTAGTAGTAATACACAGCGCGTGTCAGATCGATCGCGGAAATCGGATTGCTTTTAAAGATTTCCGTGATTGTTCCAACCATTTAACGTTAAAAGGTCAACAGTACTGTTGACGAGCTACTATTAGCGGATAGTAGAGGCAACTACGGTGATATGATTGAGTTTAGTTCATCACGTTACCGTAGCTTCAAAAGATTCGCAACGAATACGTTACTTGCATCGCAAAATTGTTCAGCTACTTTCATTTTTGACCTTACATCTATATATTAATACATTTACACGTTCTTCCAAGAAAATCCGACCGAGCATGGATTTTACATCGAAGTTCGTTTAAAAATTGAAAGTAGATA
Source organism: Bombus confusus (assembly GCA_014737475.1). Taxonomy (NCBI): domain Eukaryota; kingdom Metazoa; phylum Arthropoda; class Insecta; order Hymenoptera; family Apidae; genus Bombus; species Bombus confusus. The sequence goes on along the minus strand of JACXIV010000073.1, from coordinate 166,678 downwards.
TTCGAGTTTCGTTGGTTCAATTAAAATTGATTCTACTATAATGAAAAATTAATTGTGATTGATTTACATGATATTTGATTTCATATGTGGAAATAGGATTTAGTATCCATTTCGGTGAAGCAGGTTTGTCTTTCACGATTGTTCGAAAATATAGACTAAATTCATTCATAATACATCGCTGTCTTTTCTTTGATTTTATCTTTCTCTCGTTTCATTTTATCCGACGTATAAAATCACATGCATCTTTGTAATTATGGTACACGTCGAATTCACTTTGACGATTGGAAAAAATCATCCTTCGTGTATCAGGTTCCTTTCCTTTTCTATAATTTAAAACACATTTTGATGCACTAGATTTCATTTACATATAAAGATACAAGGGAAACGTGAAACAAGGACAATACAGGAAACGTACTGATCCTTGATCCAAAAGTATCACGACTGAGGATAAAAAGAGATTATTTCAACATTGGTTAACCATCACAACAAATAGTATCTTTACTTGAACTTTTGGACTAAGTTCTTAGTTACTATCACTTTGTGCGTTCGCACCAATGTATATTTCATTAAAGAGAGAATAAAATTCGTTATAGTAACAACGCAGGTTTAGCTGTTTGATCGTACATGATCGAGGCGTGGGACTGAAAAAATGGAAATTACCTATCTAGTAGATGTAGAAGCATCGGTAGCATAATTCTGTAATTAAGCGATTATTGCTTTCGATTTCGTTGCTGATGTATCAGAACTATCGAGGCAGATGTTAATGAACCTTACGAACATTGCATTCTGATGACACTGTTAGTAATCTATTATGTCAGAGCGTTATAGATAATTGTAGGTACCTTTCCGAATATACAGTAATTTCTTCATTTAAGAAATTTTATATTCATAAGGCTTTTTAATTAATTGTTCGTGACACTAACGGATCAAGGACGTACGAAATCACGTTCGTTTTAATAAAGACAGAATGAGTAAGAATTAAAAGTAACTATTTTTAAAGATACGCTACTATGTGGACAAGTACACAATAAATAGCTACGTTCCATTGTACGAGCAAAGTACTACAATTCTGACAAATTTTTGCGTTTTCTTACATGTACTTTATCGGATGAATATATAAAACAAAGCACCAGACATTTATATAATAAAATAATTACCATATTTATTTGTTGAATTTCCCAATTAATTTCTTAATATTAGTCTTGAAGGAAAAGTTGATTTGTTAGAAACTTATGGAATATTTTGCGGGAAACTTGTGAAATAAAAATGATCAAGGAATTATGTTAGTGTATTAGCAAACGTTTCGCGATTTTTGTTATAACATCGTACGAACTGAAACAACAAGAATAAATTTACTTTTACAAAAATATGAATTTACGAAATGTAAGATTCGGTGTGACTTAATAGTCTTCACTTGCTGATTTAATACACAAACCTTTGTGTATCATCATTTTCAAATTCCTAAATCTAACAAGTAATCGAAACTCTATAAATTTTATATTTTATATAGTGCAGAGAATCTATATTAAGAAGAATTAACCTACGACACCAATATGATTTTTCAAAACGACGTTCTTTCCATATTTAATTTACTATTAAAGTTTACTTTTATTTAGAGAATGCCACTGAAACAAAAGACCAATGTTAGTTATAATATATACAATGATAAATAATGAACAATATTAGAATTCTGCGAATATTCTTGCATTTCGATCACTATGGCTGCTCCATTTTCGAATTATATTTTCGAACAATTTCTAACACGATCCAAGCTTTTGACGCTAGACCACGTCAGCCGTGAGGCGAACTTAATTCGAAAGATGTAATTTAATAGAAAGCTCAAATTCGATTAAATTTGTTCTGTGGCAAAACATTTTTAGGTCCATCCGGTGTAGGACGCGATACTGCAATTATCTAGCGTAGCAAGAATTATAATCTGCTTATTTGTTACTTTATTTTCTAGCGAGATTGATCGTGCCGCGATGTAAAAACGCGAAGTAATTTCGAACTTTCACGAACTAATTAAAACTAAATGATATAAGATTTTCAAATTAAACAGCTTCGCAAACAAAACTTCTGAGCCGCTTCTAGAGGAAACAAGTAGAATTAATTTTATTGGGTCAAATTCTCAGTGGCATACGCTATAATTTTGTCAAAAGCAACAACAACAGTTAACGCTAATTATCGTTTGTTGTTTTGATACTGAGTTATGAGGAATTACAAGAAACGGCGTTTCAGTATTGCTCGCTTCATTTCCTCTACAAGATTTCTTACTTTTCGTCCGATAGCAACAAGTATATATGTAATTTCACAACACTTATTACTGTGATTACGTTTAAATTGAAAACTAGAATCTACCATTATTTCTAATTCTATCATAAAAGTCTTAAAGATCCAGTAGTATGTTCTATTTTAGAAATTGCGAGCAAATAGAGATTAATCGAAAGAACGAAACTGGATCGTTTCTGCTAAGAGAAAGGAAAGAACGTTACGAATTTCGACTAAAGGTTATCACACCTTCTAATTGCGAGCTACAAGAACTTTTGCAAAATTTGTTGAAATTTTAATTCGTAGAGTTAACGTTTATACGCGCGACTATGCTATTTTAACACATTGAGTACGGAGCTACGTTTCTCAAATTTCCTTTCCGAAAATTTTGAGAAAAGCTTTGATCATAATTCATATAAAGTATGCGTGTAAAGGTTTGCAATATAAGAATATTGTATAAAAGTATTGAAAAGTATTGAGAAAAGAATATTGTATAAAAATTATTTTTTGACGTATTATAATATATGTATTAGTATTATTGTGGACATATCATAAGATCAAATTATCAAATGATACACCCAATTTGAAGAAAATACGATTAAAATATCTCATTGATGGTTCATTAGGAACTATGAAAAGTAGTATACTATACAAATGTATATACAAATGCTTTTCAAACCTATTGCAACTTTAATCAATTTTTCTCAGCTTTCAAAAACGAGAATTTATTGAAAAACAAAAGAGTTTGCTTAATTTAGTTTGGACAAAATTAAATAAATTTCGTCTAAGCTATAACTAGACAGTTGAATGTTAGTTCACTCTGTGGTACAGAGTTTTTATTTTACTTTTTTATTATTAGGATTAAATTTTTTTTTTAATACCTGCCTAACGAAGATCAACGGTGTCTCAACTTGCTACAATGCCATTGTTTCATTCGATTTGCATGTGATTATTGAATAACGTGAATATTTTCGCTATGTGAAATCGATCTAGCCCTAAATATGCAATGTAAAATTTAAATATTACAAGATCAGCACACAATGTGTTAATATCGTGATTATCGTATTATATTGAATTATAACTCGCGTGATACGAGTATATCCGAGATAGCTTAAAACCACGATTTTATGGCTTTGCGCTCAACATTCTAATTATACTATATAATTTTTCATCTAGAAATATATATATATATCATCTAGAAATATGCATTCATTAAATGGTTTTCCCTTCGTTGAAAATAAACTCGGAAGAAGCCGAGGGTATGAACAAAGCGTGAACATACCATTGTTGTTTATTCAACTCACTGAAATGAATTTTTGTTTCAAACCGCAATTGAGATTACATTTCCCGTAGATATCACATTTTTTCTACGTTTAATTTAAAATTCATTCTTTTTTTTTTCATTTTTTCAATAAAAGTTATATTCCGCCTCGTTTCAACCGAATATCCGCGAATAATTTCTTATAATTACACGACGAAAAGCATCTATGTACACGCATATCTATTTGTACGTTTCACGATATATACGTTACACGTACACTATTAATTATATGTATTTGGGCCGTTTAGGAACACTACTTGCCTTCCAAGATCCTCGTCATAAATGTTTTACAATTTTTAACAAAGCTGTAAATACAACAAATCAACCATGTAAAAATTGTAAAACATTATCACGACTGTGATAATATATATTTATATATATATACTTATTTAATATATTTATTTATTTATTTAATATATATTTTTATATATATACCTTATAATATTTTGTTGAATTGTAATATTATGTTGAATTTTGCAAACGAAGATACAACCTACTTCTCAAGCACATTTATACTAAAGATTTGTAGATGATTCGATTAAAAAATAATTGGGAAAGTTTTCCTGATTTCACATGATTTTTAAGATTGAAGTTTAAGATAATTTTTATTTCTTTTTCTTATGCTTTTTTTTATGTTTTTTCTGTTCTTTAATCACTATGATTTTGATGAGCGTCGATTAATACTATCTTCCTATATGAATAAACATGATAATATTTATGCGCGATTTGATTTTATTCGAAGTCTCTTAAATGTTTTCTATTGTAATCAGCAGACATTACGGTGGTCCAGTTGAAATGTTGTACAACAAAAATAAGAAATACCGTTGTGAGTATAATTTTTGGACGCTTCGATTGCCCGTGTTTCGATCCTTTTTTTTTATAAATTCAGATAAAATTCTTCGTATTGGCTCTTATGACTGGAATATTAGATAAATAACGCGACAACGAAGTAAAAATGAAATTATAGATATTACGGATATACTAGTAAATACTCGTAACTTATTCAAGAGATATATGGTGAGGAAAAGAGGCCGTATCAGATAGATGGCTAATTCACGCGAAAAGCTAAAACTGTACACAGAACCATCGTTTTCATTGTTTTTATCAAGTAACCGAAATAAATAGAATTGTATAATAAATATATACTTATAAAATATATTATACCGATCCACGTTTCAACTGAAAATCAAACAATACGAAGACCATTGATAATTTATAATACTTTGCTTTTCATATTATCGTAAAGAAATTTCATACAAATTTAAACGTTTTAGTTTCCTTCTTGTATAGTTTACGTTATAGTAAAGAGCGAAGAAAAATCTTAATAAAAAAATATACATATAACATTATCTTTGTATCAAGTTACTTAAATTTGTCTCAGTGGGTCAACTTGGAAATTATTGCAATGTCAAATAAGAATCTACCCAGTATTTGTCTACGGGTTCTCATTATGATTCAACAACGTACCTCGAGTTTCATCCCTTAAAATTCATCACTTATGAAATGATATTTAAGTAAGACATTTTCGGCTTAAACTTAACAGGATTCTTTCGCGCCGTTCTCCCGAGATTATCAGTTAGTTAATTTATAATAAATGTTCCCAGAATATTCTCATAGAATTGAAAAATCGTGTGTTCCAACATTGATTATTAATCATCGTTCACAAAGAAATTCTATCGCAAAACGAAATCGTTAAAGTTTATATACTCTTTATGCGCGTATTCACATTGCTGATTGTCCCTACTTGTGGTCGGCAATATAATAATCGAGTGATTTTTAAAATTCATAAACTCTTGAAACGTTCTCATGAAACGATCGATTGAACCGACTCGATTTTAGGATTAATGACATAAAAGTTTCGAGATCCTAAAAAACGTTTCTCGTTGAATTTTCATCAATGCAAAAAATAATCTGGGTAGTATGGGAGCATTATTATCATAATATTTGTTGTTTATATTGCATGAATAAAAAGTTAGGTTGCGTCCTCAAAATTTTCACAGTAATGTTACTTTCCAACGATATTTGTATTCTCTCAAGCAATAATTTCTTCGCGTATTCTCCATAAAATATTCCATCCATAAAACACAAGAATTTCACGCATGCCTGCCTACTTCTAATTACTTTTTTAATTGCGATATTTAACAATTCTTTTGCAGCATAACGCGTCTTTTTCAAATATCTTTCACCGTCATATGAAAGCATAAAGCTAGTTGCGTGCAGAGATATTGCTATTTAAGAATTGCTTTCAAGATTTAACTTCACGCTGCTTTCATACAGTTTTCTGAATTCTTCCCCATAATCTTGTCTCTGTGAATTATTATTTACACATTTTTATTGATTAATTGTTAACTTGCAGATGCTTTATTCTTATTTATATACTTATCCAACGAGAAACGTTTCATTGTGAGGGACGAAAGAGACTAACGTCGAGCGACTTTGCAATACGAAATTGAAAGATTCGTGCTGTACCTTCGGAGCGTACCTACATGTATGTATATATTGCCATTATAATATAGTTTAATAGTCCTACGATATCATCTACGTTATTTATAATGCTATCTTACAGCTAATTCCATCGTTGATATTAATTAGTTGCGTTAGAGTGGAGTTAGTCGGGTGAGAGACACCATAGAAATTTTTATATCGTACAATCTTAATACGTTGAAGCACGTTTCACAGAGTATTTTTCCGTTTCTATCGAAGTGTAGCGACGTTTTCGAAGCTACTTACAAACCGAGAAATCTAAACGACAATGACAAGAAATCGAATTATGGTCACAAAAACCAGCATTACATAACTTAATAACAATTATTAATGGTACATTTACGATCGATTGACTAGAACATGTTCGTCTTAACTGGGCAACTTGTATAATACAATTAGATAGTCAACTATAAAAGAACGAAAACTCTTTAAGAACCGGTATAATTTCGTGTCATATCTTACGATTTTCTTCATCATGCTATTAACTTTATCGTCCGAAATAATATTTTTACATTTACAATTTTTTATATATCCAATTGCATTCGAGAAATTACCTTCTTTGAAAAATGTTTAATGATACTAAAAAGACACTCGATTCAAAAATACTCCTAAAAGCTGCTTCGTTAAAGTTTCTCTATTCTCGCTATATATTCATATGATATTCATAAGTATGTATATATATATATACAGAATTGCGTTACGTTAGACTCTAATAACATAATGAAGACGATAGATATATCCAGTGCAATATTTCGCCCGATTATATACGTAATCCTAGTTATCAAGAAACTGGTCCTTCCCGCACAGAGATCGATTAAGCCGAAAAATTTTCGTGCATTTCCAAAGCATACGTGCGTCTCAAAGAAACGATTCGCAGAAGATGCCGATTTGTTTTACCATTCGAATGTATAACGATATCTTCTCTTTCTTTTTGGTTTAATTAAATTCAAACCGAAACGATCGAGATGATGAAAGAATTGATTTATCACAGATTCATTTACTATATCTTTGAACATAGATACATTGCTTGAAATCTTGAATTCAAACATTTTGATGAAGATTTCTTCTTTTTTAATTATAGGATATAAATTATTATGTTCGAATCAATATTTTAATTACATTTAAGCGAAACGAGGCCACTTTATTTTGTTACTTTTCATTTAAATTACGCTTATCAAATAAAAAATCATTATTGCGATTATAATAATTTTATAATTAATTGCTAAATTGCAATAGAAATACAGAAAAGAAGCAATGAAGATAAGTACTGCACAAAAAAGAAGAGATACTCTTTAATTATTTCATCTTTTTGAAACTTATTTGAGTTCTAATTATTGTTTAAATGGCGAGCCCAGGATTTTTATAGTCATGCTAATAAAACCTTTATGTTCCTTTACACCCGAATGGTCATTGAAAAATGAATAATAGACAGAAAAATGCTTGTTGTTGTGCGACGTACGTACGCACACGTCGAGAATCGCTTAGAAATTAGACGTAAATTTATATATAATATTTTATGGTATCAGTAAGATTAGAATTCGTTATATGCCACATTCAATAGCCTACGTAGAAAATATAAATGTATTTATACATGCAGAATATAATTCGAATTTCTTTTCCTCTTTCTCTTTTTATTTTAATTTCTGCAATATTTCCTCTGCCACTCTTTCTTCTTTCGTCTCCTGCGTTCAAATGCACAATCCTTCATGCATTCACGAGCAACATCGATATAAGATATTCGTGGCGTGATATAAATATCCGAGATTGTGCAAATATGTTAGAAAATGTATTGAATAAAATTTTTTGAATATTTGGACGTTCTTAATCAGAGATTTATAAGGCAATAATTCTCTAATGTCTTTAACAGAGACAAAGGGATTCAATGAAAGTTATCATTAAGAAAATTAAATAACCATCAGTTTATATTGCTCTCTTATATATTTTCTATCGTGTTTCAGAACGGTTCTCGTATATACGACAGTGTCGAGAAAAGTTACTTCATTCTATTACAGTTTGAGTCTGTGGAAAGCAAATATTTGTCAGCGAATCACGACTGTGAATATCGGAAAGCAATTCGAAATAAATATTTTAAATGATTAAACCGTTAAAATTGTATAACATTTAAATAGATTTTACGACAATTCGTGATAAAAGATAATCTTTTTCGTAATTTCCTGCATAGTTTTTACTAAAACATATTCGCACAAAACTTGTGGAGTGAATTAAAAACCACGAACACCCTATATAGCTACCAATTCTACATTTGCATCAAAGATCGTTTAGGAGAAGATGATATTTCTACGATTTCAAAGTATAGGTATATATACATGTATAACATTTTCGCCGTAGTCCGGCTAAGTTTGCGTTAGAAATCGAGAAAAAATAGAGAGAGAGAGAGAGAGAGAGAGGGAGGGAGAAAAATGTTCGTTTCGAGCAAAAGTATGTATAGAACTCGACACCGCATTTTTATACAATGCGTGTTTCCGCTTATCGTCCACGCGTACACGCGGCTATACCTCGATTCCCCTCTAACTAGTCTAACACCAAGTTTTGTAAAGTTCGTGATTAATTTTAAGGTTTAATAATTGATCATTATTACCAGCAGAGACTAGAAGTTGTATCTGTATGTGTATATATATACACACAAGCACACATGAACGCGCGCAAACACAATGTATATAATAATAAGTATATTATACTATATATATATATATAATATGTATATAAGCCTATTTATAGAGATAAATCTTATCTAGGAAGTTTCTCTTTATTTGCCTATTGTTCCTCTCTATTATGCCTAATTGGCCCAAGTGATGTTCCCAATACGTTTGCGTACGTTTCTCCGGATTACCAACTTTCTTATCACGTTTCTTTATAAAACACATATTTCGATAAATTCCTCAATATTCACCCCCAGATCCGATTAATCCGACTCGTTCGAATTTCCGACTACTTGGTTACATCGTGCGACGCGAAGAAACGCCGATCAGCTGAAGATCGACGTAGTGAAACGATTAAATCTCTATTAACACCAACGAAGAACCTTCTGTAGCTTTTTTTTTTACTTTTATTTCTTTTCTTTTAAATTCTCTTTATGTTACTTAATTTTTCATTTATTTCCTCATTTTCCTCCTCATTTCTAACGCTTCTATCGGCTTGGCAACCATTCCTCGTTCGTGCGAAGAGAATTATCGTTTCTGTGCGTTTAACGTGATCGTTTCGCAAAGGCTATTCTCTGAGGACCATTGATCAGGACCATTGAACCTGCATAGCGGAAGTATCCAAGTGACAACGTTTCCATCTTCAGTGAGCTTCCGTTCCCGTTGACTCAATCCCTTTAAATGTGGATTTCTTCTTCTTGTGGGAGAAGCGCATCTTCTGAGCTGGGGAAAGCGGGTTCCTTGAATCATTGGTATTCTTTCTTGCTTTTTTCTATCGACGAGGCGCGAATAAGTTTAAAGGAAACGATATCTTCCTTTCTTTTTTCCCTTCTTTTCCGAGTTTTTAACGTTCTTTCTTCTTCCCTTTTTCTGTTTGTTCTAAATAAGTTTTGTATGTTACACGATCTTCTGATTTTGTGAATGCTTTGCTTCGATTCATCTCTATTCGGTTAGATACAGTCCATTTGAAGAGTCATTGCAAATTAAAGCAACTTTTAGAGTTTGAAGTAATGCAGTTATCAGAGCTTCACTGATTCTATTGTAACTTCTTTCCTGTGTATCTTCTATATTCTTTTAGATCTTTATTTCGCAAACGTACTTTGTTTTCGGATTTATTCGAAAAATAAAACAGATTGTAGTTTCGTTCTATTAATCATTGCATTTTATTTCCCTTTTTTCTTTTTGGCCAGATATTTTTATCAATTTTATCTTCAAAGAAATTCTAACCAATCACAATTCTGGCGTTCAGGTTATATTACATTCATTTAGCTCGATGTTTCCACGATTCATATGAATTAAATGCCAATTACAAGCAACAGATCATTCATTTACTGTATCTTCTTGAATCGCGTCTTAATCAGCCAATCAATCAACTAATCTATCTTTCGTTTTTCATTTATTTTACAGCTTTCACTTCTATCATCGGTTCTTTGCTGAAATTACTTTAAACCTTCGCTACCTTGAATGCATCCACCATTTCCTTTCATCCGCGCCATTCATCGCTTTTTCCCATACTTTTTCTGAAATTTTTTACGATTCATCAATGCTCTTCCAAATCCTTCGCGATTCATCACTTCTTCCAATATCCACCGAAATTCGTCACTTCTTTAGGCGGCCTTCGAAATCCTTGACACGATTTATCACTTATTTCGATACTTTTCCACTGCTCCGCGATTCGTCGCTTACATCGATATCTTTCCGATTCTTCGCAATTCGTCACTTCTTTTCTGATATCCTTTCATCAACGGCGACGACAGCAAAAAAAAAAAAACGGGAAAAGAAAGAAGAAAAAGGAAACAAATGGGAAAATAATGCGATAAAACTGTCTGCGCCTCCAGTTTCCCTTCAATGTTATCTCTACCTCGGTTCGTGACGCGAAAAGTCTTGCGAATAAGTAAATATGTGCCATGCTCGAGGGCTATCGGAGACATCGATTCAGCCGCTTTTGCTGAGTACGTTTGAAGCGACGCTGGTTATGGTAACATGGGGCAAAGTCCACGGGATTGCCGGTGATCGCGAAGCAGATGGCACGAGCTCGCTGGCGGCTTTCAGTTACACGTCGTCCTCTATACTCCTCAGGGGTATTTGTTGCTTTTGTGCCACTGCGTTCAGCACGTAGACCAGCTGGTCCAATTTCTTGTCTATCACGGACAACTGCGGACAGAAATGGTTTCCATATAAGAATCAATCTTCTCACTGCGGCGCTGTGGATAGAAAAATCTCCGTCTTTCAGGCTGAGATAGTTTCCTTTGGACTTTCTATTTTCTTCCTCCTTTTTTCTCTTTTTTTTTTTTTTTCTTTTTTTGTTTAATTTCATTTCAGAGATCAAGGAGAGAAGATGAATAGATCGAGTTTGTCGAGACGAAAGATAGGTACGGAAACGGTTTGCGTGCTTACATTCGTTTTCGTTTATAGAGGGATATTTTATATTCTTATATTCTCTGATTTATATTTCCTTTCTCCTTACTTTTAAATCGCGGAACGAGGTAGAAGTTCTGAGAAGCAATCGACCGATGATTTTAGATTCGGTTAAATACCATTTACCACGGAGTATGTTACGACGGATTTAATCAAAGGAGACGATTAATAACACGATTCTTAGATTTCGTAGAAAAATACAGGGAGAAGACGGTTCGTTATTAATTTTAAAGTTTCTCTCGAACAATCTTTAGAAGAGAAAGGGAGAAGAACAATGAAAATTTCAACTTCCATTTAATGATACTCGAATTACATCTTTCTCGAATTCCTCAACTTTTAAACCCCTGTTATCGCATTATATTATTACGATGCAACTATCCGTGTTAATTCGGTCGAGCTGAACTCGAGTGCCTCGGCACGACGCTGCGCAGGCACCCAACAAATTGAAAATTATATCTCTCGTTACATCTGTTCACTTGCAATCCTTCGAAAGACTGACGCGAAAGACTGACAAACTTTCTTCCTTTTCAAACAAGATAAGGGGAAATGAGTATTAAGAACGTAATGGAGCCGGAAAAAGGGTCATGACCGAACTCACCTGCTGTTCAACCCTGTATAAACGTGCACCTATAGTCATCGGTTTCACGTTGCCTGCTCGGTCGATTCCTGCTAGGTAGCTGCCTGGTTTGCCCAGGGTCTGGTCCAACCTCCTCTGCAATTCCTGTGAAAACGCGCAGGTTAAACGCTTAGCGGTGTAAAGTGGTATAAAATTGGGAACAAGCGAGTTGTTTCTTTGGAATTTTCTAACATAAATATTGCTTAACGCGAAAATTTCAGATTTAATATAAGAGACGTATGTAATTAAATAAAGAGACGTAAGAGTCGTATAGAAAAACACCGTATAGAAATGCACATAAGATAGAATATTCTAAAACTAGAACACTCGTTATAATATTTAATAGATAATACTTTCTGCTTGAGTTCTATTTCTTTAATAGCGTTTATAAAAATATTAATATGTATAAATATCCACAGTATAGTTATTAACATGTTTTTGGAGTTATACGCGATACTTTGTTTTAATCGCTTAATATCGCTTAAAATAATTTAGTTATTCATTCTAAATGCGATACTCTGTGCAGTCTCGGATAAGTAAGAGCAATGTGAAAGACATAATGCAGCCTCATTTTACTTTTATCTAATCTGTAATATAACTTACTTATAATATAATTACGACTGTTGTAGTCATTTTTCGTTCTAATCAATAAAAGTTTACTTGTTGGAAACATGTTCGTATTTATAATTCTCGTATTCGTAAGTTTCATAATTCTCTTTCTATTATCAGACTATGTAATTAAATCGCGTTTTCCTATTCGTGAGTCGAATTTTCGCTCAAACTTAATATACAATTATACGCACGCAAAGACCGTGCTTGCTCAGAGACCGACGTTTTGCCAGGTACTGTGCTCAAGTACATTGTATTATGTACACATATACACGCACGTACAGACATATATACATACATACATACATACATACATACATACATACATACATACATACATACATACATATATACATACATACACATCAAACGTATAATTGGATTTTCGAATGTGAATATTGCATTATCCGTTCATTATCCTGGATCGAAAAACAACATTCGATGTCCATACGCACATTATCGAGCAAACGAAATTGATTGTATCGTGGAGATGTTCAATTAGCCTTATTAATTAATCCTACTTCACGAGTAGCAAGACTTGCTTGATGCTGATGATAAATTAATGTTGGCACAGAGATTGGAAGAAATTATGAAGTAATACCTTCTTCAGGTCAATAAATATATTGTATAATATATACATATTAGTGAAGTTCATGGGACCGTTGAGTGAAAAGATAATACGAATGAAGCGTACACTGTTTGCAGTTACTACAAAAGAAACCAGTATCTATTAAACAAGCAATTTGTTGCAAATTCACACTCATTTGCACAGTTTAATGCGTTTTGTTTAAAGGCAAAAAATGCATCGCTAGCTTCTTTAAGGAGAATGTTACATGTTACTGCCTTTTTACATAAAATCAAGACGTAAAATTTTTATAATTATTCAAAGATACAAAACTCTCGTTTGACGCTTTCATAAAGTTATTACGTTTCTTTGATTGTTAGCCAGTTTTGTGTCAGACTGTGCTGGATTTGTATTAAATTATTTTTATCGATATCAGTAGATATTTATTATCAATAACGTCAATCATTTATAATGTAAATATCAATAATTAACGAATCAAGGAATGTTGGTTATCTTCTATTTTCGTTATCAGGAATACCGTAGGTATATTATGTACAAATTGCACAAAGTCAGAAATCCATAAAGAATAATTACGACAATTTACCCCGAGCTAATACCAATCCAACTTAATAATATAACATATCGACGTTCATCGTACCTCGGCACGATATTGAAGATCTCAAAAATTGCAAAAACAACGAAATATTATCTGCCTATTATAACGATACAACAAATCGATGTTCATGCACCTACTATAATGTTGAGAATTATGTATGAGAATAAGGAAACGCCATCTTAGCGTGATACCGCGAAGGCTTAAGAATACTATCGATTTTCCGAATATATAACAAAGTCTGGTTCTCTCTCGAACAGAGGGTGCCTCGTCCGCGTAAGCTGGATCAATATGATCGATGATTCACTTTGAATAATCACAGTGTTCCACATCATTTCCGGATGAGTTTGTTATTCAGCATTTTCGGCTCGTTTCAACGCTAGGAAAATTAGGACAAATTGTGGATATCCTTTCTCGTAGATAACAAGCGTGGGATTTACGGTAATGAATTACATTGGCTTCGTTAAATTTTCTGCGTTAATTAATCACGCGGAGATAGTTTTCGCGTGACGAATGGCTTAATAATGGAATTTTCAAATATATAAGAATATATTGATTTATTCGGAAAGTTCGTAACGATGCTCGAGAGGAAATTTAACGTAATGTATTTTCATAGAACACTAATAGAGACAATCCACATTTATCGAATAACGTATGCATCGTTTTTATACCGACCTCGAAACAGAAGGAAGGTATCTCAATTCGACATATATTTGTCTTTTTATACATGTTCGTCGATTTCTGCAAAACGTCTTGCGATTTATCGTTTGTGAACCAGTTTTTCCTTTGAAAAAATCCAATTTTTATGTGTGTTCGATTACTCGGTATTGGATTGAGCTATCGGGATGAAACCTTTTGCATTTTCTAGAACAGACCTCCGATCGGCCCCGTTTGCAAAATTTCACCAATTCGTTCATTATTATCTATCGTTATTGTAAAGAATTCGTTCGCCAATTTCATTTACGTGTGTTCAGCGACTGCTTTGCGATTGTTACACAGATATCGAAATGATTCCCAAGTAGCAGCCTAGGCGAGCGCTTTGAAATTGCGTTTCTCAAGATAGACTTTAACTCGCGTTTCCTTCGCAGGAAACGTTGCTCTACGGATTCGTTTTCGGATATAAGTCTGTCTTCATTGCGCAATGATTTGGGACACACTATTGAGTTACAGAAATATCCTTCTCTATCGCAGTTCATATTAATAATATCAGTGGCTCAGTACAGCTGGTTTATTCTTTATTCGCATATAGCCCATACAATTTTTTATTCATTAATAAGAATTAAGGATTGAAATAAATAATAGATAGATAGAAATAAATTACCGCCTAATTAATGACAGTGAAAACCATTTTACGTTGGTCCTGTAATATTGAACGTTTCCATTAAAAAATGTAAAACAAAAGATTTTTTTTAATTGAATGAATAGAAATGAAAATAGACCATATATTAAATGTATTTTTAATTTTGCGTCGCTTTCGAGAAGATTGCGATACATTTAATATACAAGTTATGTTTAAAATAAAAATATGTTCTTGAATAAAAATAAAAATATGTTCTAAATAAAACACAAATTTTTACGCATTTAGAAGGCGGCAATATATTGTTGGTAAAAGATCTTCTATTTGTAGTGAACTTTCGTAGAGTAGCTTCACAAATCCTTTCCTAGAAGCTTCTCGAAATTTCCTGGCAATGAAATCCTTTGAATATTTCATGCAAATCTCTAGAATAGTCTAAAATATTGAAGTCCCTGCTGCCGCAAAACTTGTAAAGAGCAGAATAAATGATAGTGGAAGTGTATTATATTTGCAATGGATTAAATGTTAATCGGTTTTTCAAATAAATTTAATAAATTAATATTATATAATTAATTAATTGAATATTATATAAATAAATAGAACTTGATGCAATATGAGTTTCTCTATTAAGAAGAACACTTGTCGAATCCTTCAAAATCCTTCAGGAATTATAGGAGATACTTGCCAATGCTACGTTTCAGAAACTAACTCAGAACGTATCCAAGTCTTAACCTTAATTCGTACAACAGTTCCATTAATTTTATAGCATCCTAATAGCAACCATCTTCTCATGATATATCAACATAATATGTCAAACGTATATTTGCCCAATGATCGAAGAAAATGTTCGCAAACACAACGAAATAAAATCATATTAAAGAGAAATGGTTTTCACTCTCTATTAATGAAGGGTTATCCCTTAAAACATGGCAAAGTTCAAACACACGAGGATGCTCGATACAATCCCAATTGGTTACGCTATTATGTCGACAGCCGATCACCTAACCTAGACCTGTCGTTCCTTCTATTGACAACTCTATCGTCCCGTGGTCTGACATTGGCTTTATTCGCCCGCAGCGATTGGCAGAGACGTAATAATTGTCGACAACGCGAAATCTGCATTTCTCCGATGAGAAATGATACGCGACATAACAGCTGCCATTGTCTCTCAGCCGCAGCTCACGGCACGTTCTATCGCGAAATGCTAAACGTTACTCTCCTCGATGACCGATTTCTTTTTTTTATTCACCTTGCTATTTTTCCTTTCCCGTTATGGCTTTTTTTCTTTTTTTATTTTTTCATTTAACGGAGAATCGAGGAATATTCGAGCAGACGACGACAAAGAGAATTTTCAACAAGCGTCGATACGATACGATATTATTAACATGTCCCTTTATGTTACTTTTTCAGTCTTTTGCTTTTGCTCATTAATTACCAGAGAAATGTAATATGTTTTAATTTTCGAAATATTTGTCCTTTTGATAATTAACGAATATAAATCTGATTATGCGTGAAATTGTACGATCAATGAAGAAAGAAATTATATTCGCATCTTCGTCAGTGTTTTTCTCCAGTTAAAAATCGAAAATGATACAACTTCTGACGTGTTGATTTTCGAATGTCATTGTTTTTAATATTTTTTTTTTTTTTTTTTGTGAGATTTTGTCGTTTGATTTGACAAGTTGTACATATGTGATTTCTTAAATATTAAGATTGACACTTTAAGGCCACAAAATAACGGGAGAAACTAATATGTTAGGATCAAATGCTTTTCGAATAAAAAATATTGATGCACAATATTATGTGATCCTTTCGTTTCTCTTTTTCTATTTATGACTATTTATGTTTTTATTCATTCGTATAATGACGGAACTTTCCTGCTGTTTGCAAATATAAAAATTTCCTTCGGCCTCTTAGCAATATTTTCGAAAATTACTCACGAAGATTTACATTTGAACATGAAAGATATTTTCGTTCATCTTTGATATCTTTCCTGCTTTGCCCAAATATTTGACCTGCGCCGTATGTACACAAGTAAACATTAATATTCGCATTAGCGATAGAACTTGCGAGCCTCGCGAGTTTCTTAAAGGATTCTGCTTTCCCCTTAATCAAAATTCGTTCTTGAAATCTTTCTCTTCTTTGCAATAGAACTTGTAAAACGAAAAGATGAAAGTCTAAAGCACTATTTCTTGTTCAGAATGCCATAAGGAAGAATGTTTCGCGAAAATTTCAGCTAGGCGAAAGTTACATAATTTTTTACTTTCCTGTTCTCTGGTCCACAGTTTTTGGATCTCGCAACGGTAACTTGACGTCTCATAAATTCAAGGGAGGAAGTTAGCATGACAAATGTGCAACTTGCGAATTGAGTTCTCTGATAATGTTCCGGAACTATAGGTGAAGTAGAACAATATGATTTGAAACTGCAATGTGGCCAATCTGTCCGAAGGCAATTGTTTCATCTATTAATTTGTTAACAATGTTGCTGCGGTGGTGACTTTTTACATAGTTGCAACTAACGGTATATAAAATGTGAAAGTTACGCGCTTCATAGATTTATATATATTTAAAGTTTATTTTATTTGCTTATCACTATGTGCTATCATATTGCATCGTAGTAATTATTAATTTCTATACTTCAAACTATTTCTATCTATCAGCAACTAACTCGTACACAGTCGTGTCGTAATAATAAGAAAAAAGTAGCAATAAAAGAAATTACGCTTACCTTTATCCGAACCATCATGTTCAAGTGGCCTTGACTATACTGTTCGATCACATCGCGCACGTCGTACGGTTTCCGTGCTTGCTGGAACTTCCTCCTGGCCACGAAGTACTTAATCTTCCTGATCGCCCTTATGGCGTTTCGATGTGCTTCCGTCAGCCTGAAAATTAGAATCATTCCATTCTCGGTCAATTTACTCACACTGGCAACAAACGAATTTTCCACTATACATATACGTCATTACATAATGATTCACCGTTCGTATCGCAGTTAACATTTCTTCGCTTCCGTTTAAACGAATCTGTCCCACACATAAGTTTATGATTACTTTACGAATCGTTCGCTATTCCGTATTGAAATAAAATTTGTTCCTCTGTTCGAATTGTTATTTTCGAGAACTGGAAGTCTAAAAAAAGTCGAGCAAGATTCGGTTGAAAAGTGGAAAAAATAGGAGGGAAAATATAAGAACCGGTCGAAAGAATTTGATCGAAAGTGCTAAAAAGAAGAGAAACATGGCACGAGTAGAGAATTTATTTTATTATTCAACACCGACTATAGATCGTCAGTGCTCGTATAACTTTGCTTATCGAAAATATTTTCCGTCGTCAGCTCACGATTCCACCGACTGTTTTAAATGATACGCGTGCAGTCCATTTCACAAGGACATTCTCGAGAAAAGTGGCTGTCCTTCGGCTGTTTACTATTCAATGCTGTCTTACCGCGAGTAAAGACGTATTCCCATTGAGGAACGTACGTAAATGGAACGGGGAGGATTTTACATGCATATGTATTCCAGTCCTAAGAAAAGACTCGTGTTATTCCAACAATCTCGTCAGTGGCACACTTTCGACGTTTATTAGTGTCGCAATTGATGATGCGAGTTTATGCGAAACGATGCGACGTTTGCTAGTTGTTCCTTGTTCTGTGTCATGGAATTTCATGAGTAATTTGCGCTCTTATTCGGTTCTTATGGCTTCTTATTCTTGTAACGCTAAATTACTCGAGTCAATTAATTTATTTGTACAAATTATGTGGACACGGAAATTTCGTTTAGTTACCTGCTGACTGAAATACGTATCATGATGCCTTGAGTTAGTTTTAGATCTTCAATTATTTTACATTTATAATAGAACAAGATAATATTTTAAAAAATGTTGAACTGTTCGGGCGACTGCGAAATTGAATAATTATAATTTTTGCCATTATTTTGAACGTGTGCGTGTTTTTCTAGAAACTCGAAGCGTTGAATGAGACAATTATACAATAAATTCTTTGTTTTCTGATTTTATTCAAATGAATTTGAAATTATTCCAAAGATTTACCAGCTTTCTTATCGCGATACTATACAGTAAAGACTCAGATTACTCCCGACTTTTCATTTACCAAAGTCTGCATTGCTACGATTACGTAGATTTGATTTTACAGAAAAATTACAGTAACATTACCAGACAAAAATAACGTACAAGATCCGGTTATTCAATTCAAGAGCTAAACACGCTTCCTCTAAACAATCTGCATAAATGGAGAGCATATTTCAGCACTTTATCCAAATCTAGCGGAAGATCTTTGTTTGCTCACCGACAACATTTCACCATTCGACTTATCCATTCTCAATTCGCGAGTCGAAAGTTCCTAATTCGCGAGAAAAATTGGAGTGGCTCGACAAAACGGTTGGCCAGCCGCCGACCGCTTATTTCCACAAACGATTTCACGTTTCAGCGGTGCAACGCGGAAAACTCGAGCTGCGAAACGCTAGAAAAGCAAAAAATAAAATAGAAAAAAAGGGAACAGAGCGAGAGAGAGAGACGCGACTCGCGAATCAAACGTTAGCGATGTGCGTCGCGGGACAGCGAGAAGAACGGGAGAAAAAGAAAAATTCCGAACGCGACTTGTCTTTGTGTCGGAGGTTCGAGTGCCAGGCTTGCAAAGAATGTAGGCCGTCCATGAAGCGAAGTAATGCACCGGTGAAAAAAGCACTTACGTTTCGTGCTTTTTGAAGTGGGCGAGGGAAAAAGGGAAAGAAACAGACGAGTAGAGAAGAGGAGCTTTTCGCGAGAGCCGCCGCAAGGTAACGCTCCATTCCGCTTTCGAGATCGGAGACTTCCTCGAAATGTCAATGCCACGTGCTCGCAATTTGCTTTCGTAACATATCGCTAACTTCGCTGTTGGTTTACTCGCGGCAATAATTTTCGATAAGAACACTTTGAGGAAGATTTGGAAAACATTCTTCCTGGGCGAGTCCAGGGGAGGATAATTGTTGGTAATAACTGTTCGGGGAAAATGTCGCCGAGATGCGAGAAAAATATTAGAGATTAGAACAAGAGACAGTTCAGGAAAGCTCAGTGTCTAAACCGGAGACACGAAAAGGAGTTGTATGATCTATAATGAACGACAGGCTATAGAAGCAGTGACAGACAAGATATTAAGCAAGTCTTTGATATTCCTTTCGTGTCACAACGTTAGAAGATAAGATTCAATGACATACATTGACTGAAAAGATACTGCGAATGAAATATTTCGTTAGCACAATCAATGAATCGGCGTAATAATGTTTAAAAGGATAATTTTTAAAAATTTGTTTTAAATGAGTAGCATATTAATAAGTTTCTTTTGTTTTATAAGGAAATAATAGATGCAGAACACTTTTTGTTTTATTTCGTTCCAACAGAATCAAATGGATCATACGTAATTCGATAAGATAATATAAAACGAAAAGTGTTGTGCATCTGTTATTTCCTCACAAAACGAAAGAAACTTTTCGAACAACCTGATACAAAGTTCTAGATTGAGATATTAGAAAGAAATATGCGTATAATGCAAGCCTCCTTTATCCCCACAAAACGAGTCGTTCTTACACTCGATAATTGCTGCTTGCATTCAACAGTGATCCTCGAGCACATTTAAATTTCTGCTCGCCGCACGCTTTACGTACTTCCTTTGCAGCGGTTCTCGAGATCGACCGAATAGCAAAAAGACCATGAATCGCGGCACGTTTAACATTAACGAGATCCGATGAATCGGATGCACACTGTACGATGCCGTTTCGAGCTGTTTCCAGCATGTATTACAGAAACCATACGCGCTGGACGAAAATTCTCCGGTTAATATCGATTCCGCATGCAAAATGAAAGTAATTTGCATGAAGATGTAGGCTTCCTCCATTCTCGTCCGTGCCTTGATTTTGCTTGCTGTTATCAGACTCGACGTGCAAACGAAAAATAGTCGAACGATACTATCGCTGCCAGTTTTTCCACGGCAGTTCCATTTACACGTCGACAAAAATATTGTCCTCGATTGTTCGAAATCTAATACCTTCTTTTCTTTTTTTTTTTTTTTTTGTAATTGTGAATACTTTGAAGATTAATGAAATTTTTATCGGATAATTTTAGGATGGCGAAAGTCTTTCGACGATTTTACTTCGACATGACGACACATGTTTCTTGTATTTAAGTATCTGGATCGTCTAATAATTAATCTTGATGACATTTGGATGAAAATTTATTAAGGAATGTTTGTTTCATTCCACGTGCGTTCTAAACATGTATTATTCAAATTCAAATTTTGTTCCCGTTTCTTACTTATGTGCTACATACTTTGCCGACTCTAAATGATATCAGAATCGAGCGATAGTTAATGAAAAAACCTGTTTATTCGTTGATTTCTGTTATACTAGATACCATTTGATAAACTCTGAATTATGTCAGCAATTATTCATGGTCTCGTTTAAGTCTCTGCGAAATACAGGCATAAATTTGTTCAATATCAAATTGCTGTTTCGTACATTGGCATATATGTGCTTACAAATTTCTTCCACTCTTCAAAATGTACTTCGTGGACGTTACAACAACGCTACGTAAGTACAAATCAAAAGAGTTACCCAACCAATATCTCGATTTATCCAATCAACCCCTCAAATCCGATTTAACCAGTCGACTCAATCAAAGGAAGGCAAATAACTTACAAAAGACATTTCCATAGCACGAAATCACAACGTTGTTGCAGTTTGCCTGCATCTCTCGGTTAAAACACTCTTCCTCGTATCTACGTACGAAAATCCAGTAAGATGACAGAAAGAAAGTCGTACTTACGTGGTGACTCTCTGCGGTTCCTCGATATCAATGTCAACTTCATCGCTGGTAGCCTCCGTGACGGAGCTCGTCTGCGAGGTGAAGAGGCTTCCCCTGCCAACCGGAAATACGCTACTCACACTACCAAACTCAAGAACTAGTTCGTTCGACGTTCAAAACCGCTCCAGAGAAAGTGCCCTTCAGCCGGTTGACGTTTCCTGTCACGCCAACTTTCCCGAACCAGCCATTATTTCCTCGCGAAATTTCCAAAGATTTTCTCCGTTCCCGACCCTTACGCACACTTCACATGCTGCATTTTACCGACGTTCGATGCTCGAGCAAATGAGATTCTTTCGCACCAGTTATCTATTGTCTAAAGTCGGCGGATCAATTTGAGAAAACAAAATACGTACGTGCAGCTAGAGAGCTATTGTTAGAAAAAGATTTATAAGATTTGTAAGGAAAATTTATTGAAAAGATTTTGTTCCAAATATATTTTAATTTTATTATTGCTTGTCTAAATTCTGAAATATTAAATCGTAGGAATTATTATATCAATCGGCTTCTAAGCTTCTCTCTGGAGCGAATTTCAAAATTAAGTAACCAGATCACTGCTTAGATTAGTCTTTTCATTTTCGCATCAACATTTTATAATATGTTTCGTCGTATGCTTCCGCGAGGACAGAATATTACGAGTTAGCAAGGAAAATCTACCATAATCTGGAACTCAATTAAATAAGAATAATCTCTCGACATATCGTTTCAAAGTAAAGTCGCTCGACTAATTTTACAAACTGTAATGAATTTAAAGGAAGCGAGAATGGATTTTTAACTTGAACGAGTCAACTCGTATTTATTGATTTAAGATCAGGTTTCTCGTGGATTTTAAAATCAGTTGCAAAAATTGCGTACTTTTCACTTGTACAATCAACTGTCCCTATAAAAGTAATTAATCAAGGATTGACATTGATTTAATAAGATAAAAGATCTAAAATTCTAACATATTGGGTTATCGATGTCATGATCGTAGATTTTCTATCTTGTTATCAAGATTTACTGGTTTCGATTAACATTGATGAATTCCTATATACATATACAGAGTGGTTGGTAACTGGTGGTACAAGCGGAAAGGAGATGATTCTACGCGAAAAAAAAGTCGAAAATATAGAATAAAAAATATATAGAATAAAAAAAGTCGGATAGTAAGTTAATAGGTAGGAAAACACTTCGGTCACGTTGGAAGTGTTTATCAACATAACGTCGATCGAGACAATGATCTACAGTGAGATCCGTTATAACGAGACGTGAGAAAGTGCACGCGTACCGAGCGAAAATTCAAAGTCGATTTTCTCGAAAACAAAGCCTCGAACGAAAAATTTTTATTCTATATTTTCGACTTCTCTTCTCACGTAGAATCACCCCCTTTCCGCTTGTACCACCAATTACAACCACCCTGTATAACAGATTTTTTAAATCTAAAATAAACCTATTGTACAGTATGCAAACATTACCAGAAAAGAATTCCAAGCAAAATGATTACCAACGAACTATTAAAATATACTATCGGTTACCGATGACCGACACGGCGCTTAACATGTTAATTTTCCGCTTTTATCAGCGACATTCGTCAGCTTTACTAAACTAACAGAAAAGAAGAATTGATGCCTCGACTCACCGGTTGTCGCGTCTAGCACGATTAGGCGTACCAGCCTTCGGTTCCTCCATGTAGAAGATAACGTCGCCCTCGTTCTCAATTCGTTGGTTGTCATTCTGACCTGCGGCGTCGCCAGTAGCACCGCCACTGGACATACTACCGGATATTGTAACCGGCGGCAAATGTTGCTGTTGCTGAACGTCCATCCGGTTCCTCGACTTTCGCCTCTTCAGTACGCTCGCCTTCTTTGCCACCTGGATCATCAGAGACTGAACCCCCGGTGCCCTCCCATTACAACACACGTCGAACACAACATGCACTATCCCTACTAGCGAGCGCCACAGCTCGACCCCGAACACGGATCCATCTGAAAAGCTCCCTAATTCGCCAACGGCGGTACATCTGTGCACTGAAAATTTAAGCTCGTTCGGCTGCCGCGATATCATTCCGGATTTTCGTTAATAATAAATGGATAGTGGTTTCGTTAATAGTGGATATAGATAGTATCCATAGGAATTGACAGAAATCTGCACTTGGGTTTCGATGATACATTCGGGACAGATTATTAACATATTCCGTGTTGCACCAATTTTGCGTAGTTTGTCATCAAACAGATGTTACGACTGTAGCGACTTTGTGATTTTGCTCGTCTTGATTGTCGAAATATTAAATGGCCTAAAGATTGATGAGCGGAGGTTCGATGTAGGTCATCTGTGAGCCACGTTGTGTGGAATGTGTTACTATATTAGAGCTATTCCGGGTGTATTACTTCTTTCAGCTGCGTAAGTTTGATGGCTCCGAGACAAGGGGAATTTCTTGTATTTACTTCGATTAACCTCTCTTAAGAGCAAACACTCTATAGGTATGATGATATAATGGTCAGATACACGAGTGATTGGAATAAGGTGCAGACTTTGTCAATAGTTTTGAAGGAGACACATTTACCATGGAGGATGTTCTTCGGTCAAAAAAGGTCGTGACGAATGACTCTGTAACGCGTTAGCATAGATTGAAATAATAAATTAATTACTGCGTGTATAGAGATCACAGAGAACGCGTGAATCTTCTTTATACTTCGACCAAATGCACGATTCGCTTTATATCTCATCAAGTAGTAGTGACAAAAGAAACCGGGCATACGTACATCGATTCGAATGTGGCAGCTCTCTCGCAATTTCAGTTTCCATCAGATTAATCATACGGTACTATCCTGTTTCGAGATTCGTCCCCGATTATTAGCGCAAGTTAATGATGGCATATTGATAGCGTACAGGACTCCTGTTGAGATTGCTAGGTTGACAAAATGTGGAAATAGTATTCCAAAGGGACCTGATCTCCATTTGAAATCCACGCAGTATCAACTTGTTCTCAATCTTCTTTGTAAGTCGAATAAAATATTTCGTAAATCAGTCATGAAATTGTTTAAGTGGATAAAATGGTATTAGGAGGAAAAAGAATAGAATAGAAAATTATTGACACTACCTTCATGAATTTGAATAAAAATGAAAAGATGTTATATGTATATATATAATAATAATGATAATATGAATACATGTGTGTGCCATTTACGCGTCAGATAGCAGACATTTATCAATTTTATAGAATAAATTGCGAAGAGACACTGCAAAGGCACAAATATCAATCTCGTTAAACTATTTCCTCGGACGAAGGGAGGCCAATTAAAAGTAATAAAAATCTAAAAATAAATCGGGAAACGATCTATCCAAATAAAAAAAGACTGGTCTAACAGTAATCCAATTGCATCTGCATTAAAATGAAAAGAAAAAAGGAGCAAGGGAAATAGGGTAACTTTTAAACTTTTACAAATTAATTGACAGGAGGCTGAGAGACTCGTTTGAAATTCTTTTTCGCAACATTTCGTCGCATCATGTGGAACTGTAATCGTCGTACGTTTCCACAAGGGGAGAAAAAGTTGGAAAACGAATTGTTTACCGTATCGGCAAGAAGAAACAAGAGCCGCGGACGATGAAACCGTTCCTCTCCTTTTCAGACTTATCGAATTTTTCCGTACAGGAACGAAAGTAGGTCAGCATCGGTTTTCAAATCTACTCTCGGAGCAGGCAATATAACTACGCGTTAAGTCATTTCTCCTTAGGCTGCACGCGTTAAGCACTTAATAAAGATTTTGGAAGAATATCGCGGGAGGAAAATTCATAAAACTTCCGTAATCGACGTAACTTGTCAACTCGCGATATCATTACGAAGAAAGTTTTAGCATTCAGGATGAATCGATCGTGAGTTTACGAAGCTCTTGACGATAATTTGATTTTCGAATAGGTTCGATAATTTGAAAACTATTAACGAAGAGGTTCGATACCTCCTACTAGCACGAAAAATTTAGTATCCTTCGGATGTATCGATTCGGATGGTCCTTAGTTTGATTGAAAAATTTTTATCATTTTACGCTTATCGATATCGTTAATCCCGATAAACGATATTCATTATGGAAGAACCTAATAAACGTTTCTCACAAACTTATTCTAATCTCATCTAAAAGTAATCGAAACGCTGCAGTCGATAGTTCGGTTCGTATAAACCGACGTGTTATAACTTTTCAATCAAGCCAACCAATCCAACGTACGTGAACGTAAAGTGATAGAAGGACGAAAGGAAAGTGAGCAAGTGAAAGAAGTCGGAAGAAACCGGGAAAAGGGAATTCATTCGGAAAAGACGTCAGATGAAAAAGGTGAGAAAGTACCGTCTGTCTCAGTGCGTTTTAGTATTCAATCCTATTTGCCAGCGTGAAAGCTGTAAATGTTTAGCATGGACAATGAAACGTTCTATCAAGATTCAGGAAACAATCGCACGAGACAGAGAGGAAAACGACAACGGAAGTATTCGAGCGACGACCGTGACAGCCGACGCGCGTAAATTCTCGTTCCCCGCGAACACGTTCGTCTCTTTGCTTTGCAAGCTGTCGCGAAAATAAAATAGCGAGACGTACACTGTGTACCAAATCGGTGAAACGACTCTGCTTCAAATGTCTGGAAACGATATTACGATTGTGGATCATTTTGCAAATACCGCTACGCCTTAAAATTCGTTTTTGGTCGGCTATTTGCGACTACATATGAATTTTCATCAATAAATTATAAATTAATGAGAAAAGAAATAGGGAAGTTCTTACTTACGTATATTTTCTATAGAATACGAACTTCTTTTAGAGGCAAGGATACGTAAGTGAAATCCTTTTCTTTTTTTATCTGTTCTCCAATAAATAATGATAAATAATGATAAAAATAGTTGTTAATAGATATTAGTATATAATATTAGTAATAATGTTACGTAATGTAATTAGATATTAGTAACAACGATAGCGAGTAATAATAATGTAATAAGAGCCCAAAAGCTGCCTAAAAATGTGTTTAGGTATCCACTGCTCTCATGGCTCTTATATTCTGTAATTATAGGTTTTAACAGAGATGATAATAAGTATACATATTTAGCAACACAAACGATTCAATTGCAGCACGCTTGTAATATTTTATACGTAGTTACTAATAATGTAATTAACCATTTACTATCCATCGCTATTAGGTTTTATTGTAATATGAATACAATCGGAATATTTTTATTTTCTAATAGGTATTTTAATATCATGTAGAGTTATAGAACTGAGAACGTGAAAAGAGTTCTCATTTATGGTACTTATGTTTAAAGCAGAGTTGTTAGCACCATTGTTGTGTCGGTTCATATTGTGCGTACAGGATGTCAATAATATCAAGAATACTTGTTAAGATTAACATGTAGTGTGACATTACCTGACTAACTTACGAATTTTTCATCTGTAACTGTTAAACTTAAATTTTGTTTATATCTCAATCCGTGTAACGATTATGCAATATCTAAAGGCGGTGATATTATATCGATTTCTAACATCGAAACGTATTTTCTTTCTCAACGTTTCAAATTCATAAAAACAATAAAATTGTTACGTACACAGGTTTCTTTTAAGGACACAGATTAGAACGTCCTAGAATTGTTTATGTTTATCGAAGCATAACGTAAGAGACATCTGAAAGAATGACAAAATACTCGGGAAACTGAGAGAAGGAACTCAAAATTGATGGAAACCTATGAAACGAAATAAATAATTCATATACAAGCTTACAAGTAGCTATCAAACGATACTGCAACTTTAACTTTATCGAACGCGATTAAGTAATCTGCACTTAAGCATCGAAGCGATACAAATTGCCAATAGATTACTCACATGAAGCGCGTAAACGTGAAGGACAAAAATAATATAATTGTACGCGTTTAAGGAAATTTCTCTACCCACTTTTATTTCTAACAAATCGCAGTCAAAAAATGTCAAGACACGATGTACAAACGATCTGACAGCTTTGATGAAATATCCTCGACTTTCTCAACACCCTGTACGTGAAAGCGTCGCACATATATTTTGCACAAAGGCACGGCATATACTCAATTAGAATTCATGCGCAATAATGTGTGACGCGGTAGAAATACATTGCATAGCGCAGATCATTATTATTTTTCACGATCCAAGTGGTAAAACGAAGCTTAATATAAGTGCAATAGAGAATAAAAACACAACAATATAGATACATACATAGAAAGAAGAGCAATAAGTATTATACGTCGAATAAACGAGCCCTTTCGCGAATTATCGCGAATATCGCCCCGCGTTATTCAGGGTGTATCATACTATGTATAGAATTGCCAATGATCGCGTCTTGCTTTCGTAAATACTGTTTTGAAAGAAAACCAGCGCATCTATTCTACGAACATGTATTTTACAACAGTCACGTGTTTTAGTTACTTGCAATCATTGTACAGCAACATATTCAATTAATAATGCAAATTGCTTCGAAGCTTAAATTGCCAAAAGCGTATAGAGTACATTTTTTCAATTTATTATAACCTCGACGATCGAGTTATTTAACTCGACGAAATCATATTTGGACAAATATGTCGTGAAAATTGAAAAAAAAAGTCGATATCGATCTCAAATTCCGTGTTTGTTTGTTTCTGTGTGTGTATGTGTGTGTGTGTGTGTGTGGTGTCATTGGAAGCTGAAAGTGATTATCGAAAACGCGATAGGTTCCCGTTACGTG
The DNA here is from genome assembly GCA_014737475.1 of Bombus confusus. Taxonomy (NCBI): domain Eukaryota; kingdom Metazoa; phylum Arthropoda; class Insecta; order Hymenoptera; family Apidae; genus Bombus; species Bombus confusus. The sequence continues at coordinate 138,282 of JACXIV010000073.1, read as the reverse complement.
ACAAGGAAAAGTGAATAATAAATTGGTAAATAAATAAACATGCAAAAGAGTAAAAATTGAAATAAATCTAAATACCCTTTACATACCATCTTCTTTACACAAATCAACTGAAATATATTAGGTACATTTTATATATATCGTATCAGAGAAAGGAGAGATGTTGTTTGTATATACATGATATCAATTTTAATGGAATTAATAGAAACGCGACAGGTGAGCGTATGAGAGAAGAAAGGACGGAACAGAAAGAGCGAGCATAATGGGATATATTGTAATACGCGCGATTTTTTGGCAGCAGATGCGATAGATATTGATGTTTCCGGCGTAGAATTTCTTCTTTTTCCATGAAATTCCTGTGTGCCGAATTTATTTGAAAATTTCGTATATTTCAAACTGTCGAGCTTTGCTTGAAATATTCACAGAATTGTTCATATTAATTTATAATTCGTAAACCTTTATTTGGCACGATTCATTTATTTATTCATATAGACTTTCTTTATGTTTATTAATATATTATATTTGAAAATAATTTTCTCCCCTTGTATACTCGTTATTCTCTGTTGAATTAATTTATCATTCCTTATATTTCTATTGTTTATAGACATTGTGTTCGATGGCAGTTGAGCAAGAAAGAACGAAAAGAAAAAATAATAATTTGCATCAGCCACAAAATATTAACAAATACAATGTTTCGAGCGAAATGATTAAATTACTACCAAAGATATTATGTTTAAAAAAGTTGCATTAATAACAGCATGGTCTGGAATAAACTTTTGAAATGTAATATATTGCTTGAACTGATACGTATCCGAATATGATACAAACTTAAATTAAGTCGTATCGGTTATTTGACACGAAAAAATATTAAATTAAAAAATTTTTTTCATATTTTAGCAGTACCTAGATGCGAGAAGCGATTTGCATAATACTTGATTAACCAGAGTTTTGAAAGCAAGGTTTATGAAAAAATGTTAATATTATCGAAAAATGAAAAGCCTTTATTCAGTTGATGACTCAAGTTCTCTTGAGTTTCCTTTTGATAAAATGTTGCATGATTCATTACAAGAAAAAATACACAAACAAATATAATTAAGCATTCACTTAAAATTAAATTATACATGATCGATGTCAAAAATAATAATCGCCCTTGTAATGTAATCGAACGAGAGATGTTTGTTTACGATATAATAGATAAAAATGTAAGTTAATCGTATTCTATTCAAAAATACAATAAAACTCTTGTTAACATTCCTTGTAATTCAAATATTTACGCTTCTGTCTACTTAAATAATCTGAAAAATATGGAGCATTTTTTTGACTCTGAAGAAACAACTTTTAAATGCTGAAAAAAAAAAAAAAAGAAACACTAACCTTTCTCAAACAAATGAACATCAAACTATTTTCGACTATATTTAAGTAACTCCAAATAATATTCTTTCAATTTAATTGAAGTTCTTTAACGCATTCATACAACGTTTATCAGCGAATAAAATAAATTTGTGTTATTAATCTACGAAACTAAATACGTACATTAATCAATGGACCATTCAAAAAGTTCTTTCCAGGTAAAAGGGATCTTTTTCGCAATTTCTCTTTTGTTATAGGCAAAAGACCATCCCTAATTCGATTACACGGCAAATTACAGCGCGTTTCGGAAATTCGTGAACAAACGAAACGGAAGTTAACGCTTCGTTAAGAGGCAAACGATCCCTACGAAAGAAATCGATGTAATTCGTTTCCTCAACGATGAAATAATGAACGCAACAGAGGAGGGTTCGGATAAACAATAGAGAAGCGAGATTTTTCTCGTGCCACGACAGAAAACTGAGAAAATATAATAATACAGAAGCTTCCAAGCGTAATTTGAAACTGCATCAACACACGAATAATCACGAGCAGCACTCAGTTATTGTTATATTTCGGCATATTACGGCTTGCATACATCCACTGCCAAATTATTTGCATCACTCTGTGGGATAATCGAAGTCCTGCGATCGATACCAATTTCACGGGACTTCGTGTATCTCCGTGTTAATTAACGTTTCTTTTCGTTCTCTTTCTTTTTCTTTTTCTTTTTTTTCTTCCATTTTTTATCTCTTCAGTTTTAATGGAAGTCGCAAATTTTCTCAATTTTAACGGTAAACAAAGAATCAACATGCCAATAAGTACCTTCGATCGAAACAATCCATTATCGATTCCAAACTTGAACGAGAACTCTGATATAAACAGGTTGTTTTTGAAATGACGTCGGAAAATCACAGACATACATTTCAAAAATTAAGACTGGCCAAAATTACCTTACTTTACGCGCTTCGTTATTTATTTTTAGTTATTGCTTTTGAGATTGGAACTTTGGAACGCGATAGTAATATTCATTTTCACTGTTGCGTTGCTCATAAATGAAACTATGTACAATAGAATTTTTCAAAATAGCTGCGTCATTTATTAAGTTTTGAGGAATTTTGTAAGGATAACATTTAGAAAGATTTTTATGCGAAGAAATTAAATCTCGTCTTGTGTTTCATAAAATAACAGCATGAAGTGTTGTATAAATTATTATAAAAACATATTAGAAATTGTAGGAAATTTGTTTTGTACAAGAAATTATACAAATAATTTATACATAAATTACAAACTATATTTGGAAGAGATATATCGGCGAATTTATATTTGATTGCTTTGACGATAACACGTCTGTAAATTTTCTAATGTCATTTTGAAAACGTTTTATGTCGTATACCGACTCGAAAAATCTCGGTAATATTTAATTAATACAATCTCATATAAAATAGAACAAGAAAACAGTTTGAAATAGTTGAACGTACTTACGTAAACAAATTACCAAGTGATACTGTTTCTTTAAGGGAAATATCATGAACTAATGACGTTACCATGTAACGAAAATAAAAGCGAATGATCTCTTTCGTAACTGAATTCTCTGAAATTTGGTGTAGTTTACCGAGATGAAACGAGGCAACGCCGTGTCACATACGGCAGGAAAATCAAACGAGATTTCAATTCTGAGAAAGGGACGTTCAGAACGTAAAGAAAGGAAACTAACTCGATGTTTTTCCTGTTGTTGCAACAGATAAACGTATATGTTACTGTAAAATCATGAATTTTTGTAACTTTTCTCACTCTCAAAAAGCTCAGACATCGTTGTTTCATGTATAATTTTCAATCATTGTAATCTTCACTCGGATCAGCAATGTAACAAGTCAAATTAAATTATTTTCAAATTTTTACATCCTTTCTATTTGATAGTTATTCGTTTTAAAAATAACTTGATTTGATTTACGTATGTGTATATGTGTAACATAATTTTCAAAAGAATGCACTTTGAAATAACTAAGACGATCTTTCATTTATAAATATATATCGGAAATAAATATGTACCAAATATACGACTATACTTGAAAGAATGATATACTATTCTATACAATAATCTACGAACTTTTCAAAGTATATACAGCATGGAAATGCCACACAAAGCTCAGATTCATATCGAAAATATGGAATTCAATTCTTAATCTCTCGACAAAGATTTCTTTCTACGCAAACATTTCTCTACGCAGACTATTAAATAAAATTCATCAATAAACAAATTTAGTACGAAACTTCTACCAAACTGTCAAACCTTCACTACTGACTCTCGCTTACAACAACTTCCGACGCTGACGACACTCAACGACTTTCAAACAATAATACATTATAACTACACATATAACATTTTACAGTAACATCCACCGTAATCTGTTCAACGAAAATAAACATCAAGCAAGTTGCCAATCGTAATATTCTGAATCCGGTCCGTCATCGAAAACAAGAATGACTGAAATGATCCCGGCCTTAAGAACGAATATCGCAATCGTCAGCGTCTAATCAGACGATTCTTAAGCAACTAGAAACAGCAACAATCAACGGCTACAGTAGCTACTGCCACTGAACTCGGGCGAAAAAATCGCGAAATCTTACCTTTCCCAAAGGTGTGGACTGTTGTCCGGCTGGAATTGGATCCTTGATGTAGATGTTCCACGTGGCCACGCTGTTGATAGCTTTGTCGGCGGCGTAACATCTCCACAGACACTGTATTAACATCGCGGCGGCCGGTACCTGTCTGTTAAAGTGTTTTTGTCGTTGTTTTTGCTGGACTTTTAGCGCAAAACCAGAGCCCAATATTCCCTGAAACGCGTATTTACCAGATCGCTTAATTCCGCGAAATACGAAACAGAGACAATTGATGAAATTATTAATTTGGAAGTTAAGCATCGATCGAGTGTTTTGGCACTAAGATTTAAAAACTTTCAAAAAGTGGAGCTAGCCACTTTTGCCTGTGAACAGCTCATTTGTGCTTTATCTCTTAACACGTTGACTGCTGGAACCCGAAGACGCGTGGCCCTCCATTTTGAGCGAAATTAGCCTTAAAACTACTTATATAGGTAACTTGATAATCTTAAACTCGTCGATCCTTTTTTCATGGCATTCGAAGATCATCAGCTGCTGACGCCAACGTAGCGTCATCCGCTTTCGGAAGCAACTAGGTTATGATGCGACAGTTGCGTCATCAGCAGTCCACGTGTTAATGCGAATGTCAACAATCCAACTATCAGTGCAATTGTTAGAACAGTCATAAAAAGGTAGTTCGTTTTACCACCACTGGAAGATATGTATAATGCTTGTTCTTGAAAATAAGAAATTGTGTTCCTTTCAGGATATTCTTTTTTGTCTTTAACGTTAGAAATATCGACGATTAAAATATACAATTTACGCAAAAAGTCAAAATGGAAAGTATGAGGAAGAATGTATAACGCTAGGATTATACTTACGGCTGGAAGTGCGAAAAAGGATATGGCGAATACGCTGAAACACGAGGCGACTATTTTTCCCATCCACGTTTGTGGGACAGTATCACCATAACCGATCGTGGTCACGGTAATCTGAAAAAGAAGTAAAATTATTTCTCGTTAGAATAGTTCAAGCATTCCGAAGACACGAAGAAAGAAAATCTGTACTTTCATTTAAAAAGTCACTTAAATAATTTTCATCGTAATTTCTAACGTGATAAAAACGTGGTAAAAATTGCTTTTGTCTTTATGATAATTGTTTTATCAACATCATACTTCCTCGCAAAGAAATAAAAGAAATATACTTTCTCTTAATATTATATACTGTATAAAACTGTATAAAACAGTTGACTAAGGAAGAAGAAATAATGTAAAGAAAATTAACGAACCACTTTGCCAGCTAAATTTAAGAAAAGAACCAGTGACTGGTGTTCGAGCAAAATAACGTCAAAAATATCATACTTCCTCGCAAAGAAATAAAAGAAATATACTTTCTCTTAATATTATATACTGTATAAAACTGTATAAAACAGTTGACTAAGGAAGAAGAAATAATGTAAAGAAAATTAACGAACCACTTTGCCAGCTAAATTTAAGAAAAGAACCAGTGACTGGCGTTCGAGCAAAATAACGTCAAAAATAAAATTCGAAAATAAATGCACAGTAATAAAAAAAAAAAAAGAGGAAACACACAAAAGACCAAACCGCAGAAAGTACAGGTACACTTGTCAAACCAATATACCTATTACGAATTTGAAATTCGCAGCACGAGGACATCAATGCAACTCGCGATCAAACTGCAAGGAACATAGAAATTGAAATTTCCAATTTCACCGTGAATTTGATATTATGCGTTATTGCGCTACTGCCATTAGCCAACGGGTAATTTATTAAAACCTCTTCCGTTTGAGCGCAGCGTGGTAATTAACGCCAAATTGAAAAACAACCTAATTAAAGTTTCAATTCCGCGCCGCGTCTCTTTCAGTCGCGGCGAAACGATTCCAGGAGAATTTCCCGTCTCCTGGAAAATCGGACAGCGGCTGAACAGCGGCAATCCGCGAGGCGACGTTAATCAAGCCCACATTTAAATTCTCGGCCTCGGTTTCATCGATCCCCGGCTCGTTGCTACTCGTTCGACAACGGCTATAAATACAGACATATTTTCCGAATGATTAGCGGCCGTCGCTTAACAAACAGTCGTCCGTACGATCGAGTCAGTCCAATTGCTTTCGACGAAAATCTGGAGAAATCCGTGATTCCAATTAATTATTGGCGTTAATAGAAATCGAACGAGTGGAGCAAGAGCTGGAGGATTATTAAGTGGAGTCGCGTGAATCAGCGTGGATATATATGTACATACACGTATGTAGTTTGATCCTCTGATAGACGTTACGAAATTGAGACGATTCGTTGTCGATGTTGCAGTGACTTTTTAGAGATCTTTTTCGTACTTTTTGTAGATAACTGATTTCGTTACTTTAAGTCTGCTTAATATTATACAACCTACATAGTTGTTCGCAACGATCGTTGTAAAAATTTGTGAGTTACAGAGCCGCAAAGTTTATCGAATAGCGTCGAGTTTATAGTGAGTGATCGCAACGCTCGATGATTGGCAGTGGTTTAAATTTTTCTTTAAGATTTATTCCAAGCCTTTTTCGATTTGATTTAATCTTAATTCGAAATTTATCGTTTGTTTAGAAAATTTCTAATTTTGAGAAAAATATAAAAAAGTTATCGTTAACATCTGCGTCTCCTGTTCCTTGATATTATCAGAACAAGTTTGATAATTAATTAAAACTAAGCGTATGATTTGAAAGTAGAAACACTCGTTTCATAAGTTCACAAAAGTACTGTTTTTAACTGTTTCGTAATTAATTAGAGAATATAATAAGGTTTGCACAGATTCTACTGAATCTGTTTCGCGGTTTATGAAATTCTCCGATCATTCCACATGCAGTCTTTTTGTTGTTATACACGTGTGTACCGGAAAAAAGGACAATACACGAAGTTTCATTGTAGGCAGAATTGTATTTTCGGCACTCGTTTGCTACAAGTACTCGTCTGAAAAGCTATAAACTAAAAACGAATTTATATTTATTAATTGCTCCCAATAAAGGTAATAAGTTCTTTTCTTTGTTGATATTAGTCCGATGTTGTAAACAGCAGAAATAATACAAATGCGTACTCGTAGATTAAAACGAAAGCTTGCGAATATTTGTATAGCCATTTGCGAAAATATTTTCATCGAAGCAGATTCGAAATTTTGAAATCAAAGATTTGACTGAAAGACACGAGTATTTGGAGATTTTAATTCAAGTATTCCAAGACCGCTTGTGAAATAAAATTTCCTAAAATTCAGCTTTTATTTCTAAATTTCATTGTCATGCAACATTTCTGATTTGTCACGCTTACTTAAATTAAACGAAACTATATATACATATATCTTCATCTCTTATATACATATTATCTTTACCATGCAAGATTCAGACTTTCGATATACTCGTTATCAAATTAATACATCTAACATTTTCAAATTCAATAATCGGTAATTGGCAATTGCTTGGAGATAAAAATCGTTTTATTTAATACAACGTTTCTGACATTTATACGTATGTACATATATGTATGTGTCTCCTCATTTAACCGTATTATCCGGCCAATGGAACTCGATGTTACCTATCGATTACCCTCGATTACATTAACTTGCCAGATAATTCGAATAATTGTCGTCCAATTATTTTATCAATTAAAATAACGACGAAATTTATATTTCAACTCTTTCTGTAAATGATTTATAGACATTTCCCAGTAAAATGTATATTTAAATACGTGACTGCGCCGGAAATGATTATTCCTGCGAATCCGTCATTTCGGATCGCTATCGAACTAGTATTATACAAAAGAAAGTAGAAATTATTAAACAAAAGAAAGTAGAAAAGCAAGAAAGATTATAAAAAATGAAAAAGTACAAGAATATTTCTCGTGTGCTGCGAACTTCCATTCTTTTTTCCAACAAACTTCTTTTCCATCTCGCATTCGTCCTCGTATCTTCTATTGTTTTCTCGCCCACATAAAATTGCACATATCCTGTACCACACATACACATATCGTTCATCCTCATATATATTTGTACGTTGGATCATTCCCACGTGTATACTTATGTATATATGTAAATGTGACCTCAAAAAAACGATAAAAATTGGTAGACAACATTCATACAGTTTATACAATAGCGTAAGAAATATAAAACTTAAGGAAACATTTTTCAGACAGACTGTGCATAGGAGACAAAATACATTTGTATGTCTTCGCTTAGAATGGCGAGATAGCTCGTACCAGTGCTAACAAAGCTATGAAATTGTGAAATAAGCAAGCATTTAAAAATAAAAGTCACATACCACGCCCCACCATAACGCATCCGCGTAACTAGAAAAATCTGTTTTGCCATTGGGTCCAACGACATCCTTTTCGGCAAGATACACGAAGTAGCTGCTGAAAATAAGACCTAGGAACCCAATGTACAATGTCGTAATCAGCTCCTGAAAAGTATGAAATGGTAAAAAATATTGATGAAGCATCGTGTTATTTTACACTGGCCAGTGGAATCGTTTCTCCGTGAAATTATTTATCGAAATTATTCACGTAAATAATTCTAAACATACATATGTATTGATTGCATAATAAGTCCGATGGAAATATTCGATATAGGTACAGGTATCAAGTAGAACGCGAGAAAACGTAAAATATTCTATATCATCGATAATTGATACTTATTGAATCTACGTTTAGACATCGATTAACGTACCTGACGATGAATAAAAACGACGGAGCCGAGAAGTCGCCACGTGCCACCTTGTCGATCAACATGAAGCATCCGCAATATTTGCAAAAATCGGATTCCTCTTATAGCGGAAGTAGCGAAAACCTGGCCGTTGCTTCCCACTGACAACACCACCATAGACGCAACCACCACGATTAAATCTGAAGAGAGACAGCACAAAAAAAGAAAATCAACGATCGATATCGTAGGACAGAAAATTCATATGGAGTGACAGTAGATGTTCATACTAGCGTAACGACAGTGTATCAATCTTTATATCGGATATTTGGGATACTCGGCGCATTTTTATACACGTAGTCGAGATACACTCGTTTCTTTAATGTATAAAATAGAAAAGAAACAAGAAAAAGAACTATGTAACTTAGAAAATTTCAATTTTTAAATATATATATTACAATTTTAATTTATTTCAACGAAGACAAGGGTACAACAACATCCATTCTTGAAACATCGCTCCATACGAATACTTGAAACAATTTTTCCTTGCAGAACTTTGGCACGGTACGAACTTTTCAAAATATGCAGCGTCTCACCCGCGCTTACCCTCGATCGGATAAATAATATCTCAAAATGATTCAGTTCCCTAAAATACCGATTCTATCGCGTTGTGACTGAAACAGTGCCAGGTGTAACCCATGACACGTGCACATCCATGGCCGATGACATTTCCTCGCCATTCCGCGACGCTACGCTGGTTATTCACTCCATGGAAATCGAGCGTGTGTAATCGGCCTTACCGATAAACACGCGATGCCTGATCCGATTAATATCCGGCACCGTGTTACAATTTACCACGCTCGTAAAGTTCGTTTGATCGCGAATCAAGTCGCGCGTCACGAAGCCGTCGCTGTTCATTCTCCAACGATCTCGATTATACTTTCGCGCGATTCAATTACGTGAACAGCGCGAAAAGCATCCCCCGTAGCGAGTTTACGTCGGATAGCTCATGAATCACAATGCAATCGCGTACACGATATTAGAATAGATGCGAAACATTTCGATATTATCGATCGGAATTTCATCGATATAAGATATTTCAGCGATAAATATCCTGCGCAAGATTAATCAATATTAAGGTCGTACAGGTATAATTATAGAAAATTCAGGAAGGATAACGATATTTTGAATTGAGGAAGGAAAGGTAATGTACGAGGCTTAACTCGATAATTGGCACTTAACGAAGGCAACGAATTTATCTTACTTCTATGCTTCTAACGTAGACTCGAAAGATTAATTAATTTTTTAATACGGAGACTATAATTCGCTTCTTCGAATTTATCTTATTTTTATGCTGGTAACATAGACTGGAAAAAATTAGCTAATTTTTTAATATGAAGATTATAATTCGCTAAACTCTGGGATGTTTCCAACATTTTCTCAGTAGTAAATTTGTCATACGAGAATATTAACGAAAATCTTAACAAAAGACAGGCCATTCGATAAATCTTAGAAATCAGTTTCTAAGTTATAAATTTCTCACGCACGAATATTAAATAATATTCGACACAAATGATATTCGTCGTCCTACAGCAAAAGAGTAATTTTGAAAACAATCTTAACGAATGACGAGCCATTCGACGCGTCTCGATCAGAATATAATATCTTAATCGGCAAATCATAATCTCAGCTTTTGACGCTTGAGACAAGTCATGGCGTCTCATGGACCCATAGACTTCTCTGTTTGTTGGCCAACTTGGAGAATCAACTTAGAGTGTCAACTTATAGAACCGAACGTAGGATATCCTGATGATATGATGTTCGATCGAACTTGATGAGAGGATATCTCGGATAACGGATAACGAGTCAATGACAAGTGCGGTAATGAAATCAGCAGGGACACGAGTCCGACAAACAGTTTTGTCACCGGGGGAAGTTTCAATTTCGGCCAGGACAATCGATCAACGCGGATATTGGATCAGCCCTTGGGCTGCGGACTAATTAGATCGGGACTTGGCGTGCATTAGCGAAACGCACTCACCTATGATACAAATCGGTTTCCGTATGAAACGGAGCCTGCCGCAGCAACCCATGTACTTCGATCTGCATCCCGCACTCCACAACCTCACTAGGTATTCCACGCCAAAGAACACCACCAAACATATTTCCTGTAAACACGAAAGAGAGTGCATAATGCAAGGCTTTTTAATTAACTTGGCAAACTTCTCAATGGAGAATGATAGAAAATGTTTGAGATCGACTGTGCAAGTTTTACAATAAAATTGATCGATACTGAAAAAATATACGATGTTTTTAACGCTAAAATATAAAACGTACCGGACGTATGTGTAAGTTTTAAAAAAAGGAGCGCTTTTGGATCTTATCGCGGGCACTAGGATGTTCCGTATCCGAATTAATAGGCGGACGAGAGCAATAGCTCGGATACAAGAATTTTCGTATAATACAACAAGTATTTAATTCAGGTTTAAGTACGATGCTTAAGGTTTAAATCGATGTTTGCTTTTATATATAACCATACACATCTAATAGAAAATGTTCGAGATTGGATATGCAAGTTTTAAAGTGAAATAAATCGATGAATATTGAAAAAAAAGTATGAGCTTTTAATGTTAAAATATAGGGCGTATAAGACATGTTAGTTTCTGGATATTACATATAAAATGTAATAACGTAAATGTGGTTAAAAGCAGTTAATATTAAAAAAAAAAAAGAAACAATTTAAACATCGTTCAAACAGTTTTTCCAAACGGTAGAGCATGAAAAATATTAGATAATCACATGTTCATCTTGTATCCACATGCTGTACATTCTGACAATTCAACTTCCATTCACCATTTTTTTCCATTCCACGCATTTCAAACGGGGCTTTATTCTCCACGTTACCGTGAAAACTTCTTTTTTAACAGAGATTTGAATAGCCCACTAGATTCGAATGTATAACTTTATCAAAGAATATTCTAACAGTACATTCCATACGTTTCAATCAGATCGATTGGAATTGTTTATTCGTTGTTGCCGCGTGTTTTTCGGTTGGATGTTCTTCTTCGTTATATCGCATATAATAGTTCACTCTAAAGCCATTCCTAATTGTATTATTATAACCAATGAAAATTTTTCACAGGAATTTTTAGCACAGAATCTCTAAAATAATGAAAATCAATCGTTATACGATTTTAATTTTCGAAACTTAACTCAAATTCTATCTTTATTTAACAATTTTATCTTGCATCTAATTTACATGTAGACGGATACGTTTCACTACACGCGTTTTATCTCAAGAGACAGATAAATTCCACACACATAATGATCTATTAATGACAAGTTTTATTTATTGTAAGTTTCAGCTTAGCAAGTTTCATACTTATTTTATCGTTCGTACATTATATTAAAAAATGAAATTAAAATCTCAATCGAATTCTACAACGGAACATGCTACATTTATTCGTATTACGACAAATATTGGCAGTGCAACATCCGCGTTTCCATTGAAACAGTATTTGGATAAAGCTCGTCGGAGAACTTAATTTAATTTAATTAGTTTCTTCATCAGGGAAGAAATAAAATTAGAAGAATAATACTTTATTATTATTACAAAAATAAGGAGGAAAAGGGAAGCAAAAAAACATCTTTGAATTAAGGAGAAAAATTTACAGAATAATACTACATAAATATTTGAATAAACACAAGCATGAAAGAAATTTCATTGGACGAACGCATTGAAAATGCGAATAAACGAGTCAATACGTTAAATGAGCGAGAAAAATGCGAAGTAAATTGCCTCGAATAATCGATAATTGTAATAACAGGGAGCATTTCCTTGATGACTTTCTAGGCAGCGGAATCATTAGTCTCCTGTTCTTAAAATAAATCTACAACGAGCGCAACGCTATACATATAGAGATGCTGTATCGATTGTACGACCTTTATTGCAATGACACGACGCCCTGTAAAAATGGGGACATCGATGACAGAATCGCGATGGTCTGCTGTCCCGTGAAACTTTCACATTTTTCTCTCTCTTTTTTTTAGCCCTATTTTGCGCAAATACTTAGTTGATATTCTGGATGGTGTTAAAATTCAATAACGGATGATAATGGTAAGAGTATTTAACCTACCTACGTGTTAAGAATTAGATTCGAGGTTTGGATTAAATTTGGATTGGTGTTAATATTTCACAGATAGAATTAGGGTTGAATGACGGAAGGTAATTAAAAGGGTGAATGAACTTCTTGTCGATTGGTATGTATATAATTAAATATTATTATTGTATCGTTATATATTTGTTAGGATCATAATTATATTATTATTGTAGTTATATATGCCTATATATAATTTAATTATACCTACATTAAAATAGGTATTTTATAAAAATTAAACCTAATAGGGAGGAATAAATACCGGAGCGTATATAATATTTTCGTATATATATAAAATAAAATTGTCATTGATACTCTTATTCGTCATTTTACAACTATATTACATCTTGACCAAAGGAACAGAAGATTCTATCCTTTAATTAATTATCGATGTTAGTTATAGAAAGGAACTGGTTATTGAAAAGTGTACGAGGCCGAACTGTCCATCTGCGTTTACTTTTAGGCCAAGATCTATCTAAGAATACCGGAAGTCAGAATATATCATTAGAGTGAAAATGGCAACTTGTCAAGGCCCGTAATACGCGCGTAAAAAGCTTTTTATGGTGTATACTCGAGGTACATAAGTAAGATTTATGGCTAGTCTGACAATGGCCATGGACAGACGGACACGGAAAATTCCTTTTCGAAAAAGCAATCACAATGCCTTTCGAACGCCCCAAAATCTTTCATTGCCTTTACTTTTTGATGCTTTTTGAGACAAAGTGACGCATCAGCATCGGAACACAGTGGGTGCACTGCGAAAACTTGCTGGAATTTCAATTACAGTAGAAGGCTTTGTGTGGAAATTGTATTCGCATAATTCGATCGCGTTTAATTTAGGGCGAATAAATGGAATGAAAGGTATTTTAGTAGTAGGAAATGCGAAAATTAATTTATATTTAATGCGTCGGCACTGCCAAATACTTGCCGATAATATCGCCACGATAGCGCATCGCGTTATAATTAGAAGATCATAGAAACAAGAATAAAATAGTGAAACATCAGATTTCAAATTAAAAAGCAAAGCTCGTAGTGCATAAAATCGCCCGAATGCGTAACATACGTTCTCCAGTGTTGTTCGATTCGAAAATGCAAATTAAATATTTATGAGCAAAACCGACATGTATCTTTCGCAGAGTTCAATTTGAAAAATTTGAAGAATACGCCATGAGATTTACTTATTTATTTTCTCTGATTGTACACCAGTCATATTCCATCAATGTTATTCTTTAATCTAACATTTGAACGCACCATCGACCTTTCTGCCTCCGACCTCAATTCCGTTAAATAACATTCTCACTGCACATCCATCTGAACATTTTCAAGTTTCTGTCACTTTGGCTGTATTTATTCTCAACTGAACGAAGAAACCCTTTTAGCTTGAATGATATTTACGCTCGTTCCACAAATCGTTTCAAATAAATGCATAAGATAGAGGGATATTTTTTTAAACGTCCACTTTTGTTGATCCAATTATCCACGTGCATCAGTGCAATCAGAAATGGAAAGAAGACGCGAGAGGTTTAATAGAAAATAGGTACATGTCGATATAAATTCATTGCACATAGTAGAATATAAATTTCTAAGAAAATGAATCTGTGAAGAAATAACTTTTTTTTTTTTGTTTAATACAATACCAAATTGTAATTATATCAGCTGATAATTGCAGCACATAATAAATGGCGATTACTATCGAACTTTGGCTTAAAAATTCGTGTTACTCGACATGTCCGAACAAACTATTGATTCATTAGCTTCAGTATTCTGATAGTTCGAATCTACTAATGAGAACGATTCGAATGTCTAGAACTTCGATCTTCATTATCGCGACATTCGACGATATTTATGAAACAGCTTGAAGACCACTAACGGTTGAAATCCACGTCGATTAATCGTGAAACACATGCCAAACTATACAGACTTCTATAACGAGACATCGATTTACGGAAATCTAGTATTAAAGCGTACACATTAGAACGCGCAGCTTTTAGTATCGCTTAACATTGAAAACTGTAACTATAGTAGAAAGACACTGCAATCGCAATATAAATTTCTATCTACGTTGAATATTTTTAATCGTTTTGAATTTCAAGCTTTTACGGTGATTAGATAACATAATTATGGCACTTCAGGTTTTTATCGTGTTTTTACCAGTACATTACGCTCTGTTCCGACATTTTGCGAATATTTTAAATTCACTTGCTCACGGTAGAGCTGAAAATGAAGCGCAAAGTACTAATAAGGGCACGATCGAAACCCGAAGAATCACGGATATGCTCTTTTATTGTTATATTCGTAAAAATATGAACTTGTAGAAATATTCGCAATGCGAATACGACAGTACACGATAACTACGATAGAATTCAGCTTTCAATATGTAGTTTCGGGTAGTCGATTCAGCAGTGAAGAGAAAATGAACGAGACAGCGGGAGAAGCAGCTCGATGGCTTTGAGCTGCCACTATCTTCCACCAGGATTGTAGGTAGACAACAAGCGCTTTCAACGAAAAGAAAAGCACGTTGTTTCCTCGAGAACCGTGTAAAAGCACTAAAAGACCGATGGAACGTTAAACTCTTCCCCGAAAGATATATGGAATAAAGAGATCGTTGTCTGTGATTTCAGAAGTGTTTGTTTGCGAGAAACAGCCCAGCCCTTTGGCATTGAAAATTTTCCCTTTTCAATGTTGACGAACTTCCAGCTGACTTTCTGCTTTTAGACCCGTTATAATTAATTAGGCCAATTTATCTTAATCAAGCTACGCTCGAATTACTCTGCAAACGAATTATTGCTTTGTTTAAGGCGAAGCTCGTATCGAGCTTAAGCGTCTGCGATTTTGCCTAGTATTCGGAGAATTTTGATGTGCAAGCAACACCGAGGATAAGCCAATTTTTGTTCCCACGAATTCCGCTAATTTTCCCTTTTACTTTTTCCCGAATTTATAACATGAACGTCATTTAGTAATAGCGTTTTAATTCTCAACGAAGAACGATTCAACGTCTGATTATTTCTCAACTTGCAAGTTTCTTTTCTAATAGGAATTTACCGATATTTATGTTACTGCTAGATAGCATTATTTTTTTATTAATATAATAAGTATATTAATTTGGTAGTTTCAATCTTAGGAGATTGCTTTTAATTTTTAAACACTGCCATTATCGATTTAAGATAATTATCGCGATAATCACGATTGTATAATTTTTTTTATTTATTTATTATTATCCACGTCAGATGTACAGACTAGACGTAACTTGACCTCAAACCTAACTTGACTTAACTTGAAACTTGTAGTCATGATTACGAGCGACAGATGTGAAAATTCTCGAAACATCTATTTAAGTGCACTACGAAGAAATTTGTATATAATGGGAGTAGAAAATTGACAGTGAATATAGAAAAAAAAGCTACTTACCATCCAAAAGAGGGTTTCATTCGTGAAATTACTGTACTCGTCTATCGTCGACAAAACGCTAAATATGAGGCATATCAATACCACCATGAACCTGGAAAAAAGTAATTTCGATTAACAATTTCATTATTTTTCCTCTCGTTATTTATCAATGAATTGATTAAAGGATTCCTTCCGAGCTGTCGAACCGTTTACTAATATGAATTAAGATTATTTATTGATGTAACGTGATAATTCTCTTACCATTCCAATAACAAATGCAATAAAACTTATACGTTGAAGGTTTAGCACAGGACCGCGATAATATTATCGAAGTATCTTTGCGAATATCTTTTAGTTTGTTTGGCAAATGTAGAGAAAGAATTGCTCGGTACAAGGTTTATACGCAAAGTTTATAAGGTCTAACAAGTAACGAGGTACGGCGGAGTGAAGTCTAGTAGTTAGAGAGATACGGTTCCTGTTGAAATTTCCGAGAGATGTTCTACTTGCTATTCGACGTCCTGTGACATTCTGCTTACTGTTTGACTTATTACGACCATCTGATTTCTACTGCTAATTTCAACTTTAAACGGAAACCAACATCGCTGCGCTGCCAACTTTAGAACTACAATCGCAAGAGGAAGACACAAACGATACGATATTTTCAGACTTCGTGTATTCGCGACTTTCAACGATGAACGTAACAGTGTAATAGTACCAGCTACGATTCACTGAATTTTACAAACAGATAAATTGATCACAGTTTTCAGATGAGATATGTAGTCCTATTTTGAATAGGATTCTATGTTCCACGTATCTCATGTCTATGCTTAATCTCAGTGAAATTATACAGGGTGGTTGGTAACTGGTTATAAAATAAAAGAAATAAGAATAAAAGAAATAGAATAAAAGAAATATAGAATAAAAAAGTCGGATAGTAAGTTAATAGGTAGGAAAACACTTCGGTCACGTTGGAAGTGTTTATCAACATAACGTCAATCGAGACAATGATCCACAGTGAGATCCGTTGTAACGAGACGTGATAAAGTGCACGCGTACCGAGCGAAAATTCAAAGTCGATTCTCTAGAAAACAAAGTCTCGAACGAAAAATTTTTATTCTATATTTTCGACTTCTTTTTCCGCGTAGAATGGCCCCCTTTCCGCTTGTACCACCAGTTACCAACCATCCTGTATAATAAGAATCCAATGATTTTTCTAACGGTTAGCTTTGTACGGAAATATCTTGTTAACCTCGAAAGGGTTAAATGGGTTCATCTCGTACAATTAAACGATTGAAATAAAAACGTTCTAGAACTCTTACTTAAACAGTAACAATTTCTATTTTATTTCCTGTTATACGTATATAACATCGTGACAGGGAAACAAAGAGTGAAATTTTTACCTCGACGTCACATACTATGAAAGCGCTTAAATCTGTTAGTTTAGAATTTTGTATGAAGGACCCCGTGATTTATAACGGCTCATTTTCCGCATTGGAAACAATCGATCCATCTTACTACACGGATATATTGGGAAAGATGAAACCGTGGATGATAGGCCCGATTTATAATTGCCACCTGCATTTTATCGCGAATCATTGTCATTGAAAATTCATGAGACGCCAAACGCGTTACTTACGTCGCCGTATACATTATCAGTGAATAACAGTCGGGTCATGGAAGAAAGGACTTATTTATAAGCGAACCAATTCATATGCATGCATTACGTATCGATTCTAACCGTTTTATCATCGAGACATTTAGACAGCCGCCGAACTGGGACGTCCGCTATACCTTTATCCAAGTTTTGCAATTCATACGGTCTTCCGGCGAAAAGACACTTAGAACGATACGCTATTTTTAGCAAAACCTAGTTACTATTATATTATAATCCATCGTTGAAGACAGCTTTCTAATGTAGCAAGCTGCGCGTATCAATCAGTCACCGAGAATCTCCGTACATCCTTAAAAGGTTCGTTTGATTACAATAAACCACACCACTATACGATATCGTATTTATTTATTAACATATCTGGAATAAATAATTCTTGGAACGAACAAATAAATTACAATGAAATAAATAATCTTTATTCGTTAAGAATTTCATGTAATAAAGCACTCGGGGTTAAGTTGGGATTAAGTAAGCGGAACTTCTCAAACTTGCTACATATATTAAATGAGTCCGATATATTCGAAATTCGTTAGTGTAATAGGTCAAGTGTGTGCAATAAATCAAGATGGCTTAATCTATTAAACCTATGGTGGCAATTATGCAACATTTCTAATAAATTAAACATATTACATTCACGTATCCATATATCCAATCTATGGATCTAACGTTATTAAATAAATGGAAGAATTAAATTAAAGAAAATATTGGACATCGTCAAAAATTAATTAACGATGCAATGTCTGAGTAAAACTATCACTAAGATTTCCTAACCTTCTTCTTTCAAGAATCGACTATCTTTCCGTATCTTGTAGCAATCCAATCTGTAGAGTAGTCATTTCCAGCAACTCTGCTAGTACTCACTCAACTTAGTAATCGCGTAATTAATCGACTCCTGAAGTTAGCTAAATATATAAGACCTGTAGCGTAGGTTATACGACCACAAGATAGCCACACTATCCGAACTAGCTTCTCCGCTTTAAATTATAGTAATTAACTCGACGACACGTAATCATTTCGACTCACGATATGCCCGTCTCGTGTGCATGCAATTACTTTATACCGTATTACCTTGGAAAAATTTATTTGAAACTTTCGCACGATTCTTTAGTCATTTTTTTTCCTGTGATTCTCTTAGAAAAATATACAGAAAAATTTCGTGTAATGTTTTTTTTTTTCCATCATCGAAAATGAGCGAGATATTTAAGGCGGTCAAATTGAAGCGAGACACCGTATACTTACGCTTGAAATACACGCTCCGTACGAATAATTGAATCCGTACAGATTTGAAAGGAACAATGAGGACCGTAATTACAATGCGGTGATAAATTACTGGCTGAATTATACCCGTTTAGGTCACGAATGCACACATTATTAAATCGATTCGCGCAAGCAGAATCGTCGTTTCGCGTGTTCGGGCATTTTCAGATGGCCAGAAAAATATTTGCAAATCGCTTTTCTACACATCCATACATACATAGATTTCGCGATTTCCAGATCTCAAGATCTACCGTCTTTTTCTGCATTGGATTCCATTCCCTTTCCGTGAATCCCATCTTCGTCTTCTCGCGACCTTATTACAGAAAACAATCTGTTTGAGAATTTCACGGATAGATCACGCCAAGTTGCAGCCTCGCAATTCGATTAGATGTTCCGTTACACCGGAATATGTCTCTATATCTGAAGCAAGCTTACTTGACTTACTCGAATTTTGTTATTACTCGTCATTGGCTAAACCACTAAACAATCATCCAGTTAACTGTATATTGCTAAATATATTATTTTTTAGAAATTTTCTCACTTGTCATTAGTTACACGACGACCGATCGTTCGTCGTGATTTTCTCTCGCCGAGATTTCATCGAATTTCAAAAGTTCCCAAAGTTAGTTACAGAAGTTTCTTAAAATTGAACTTCTATGTACATGTAAGTATTTAATGTAATACACGTAGCGGATCGATCTCGCGATATTTCCAAGAAATTCACTTTATATTCCCTGTGTCACGCAAACGATGAAAATTTCCAAAGCGACTCAACGAATTTTTCCGTGATTACACACAGGCTCGAGTGAACTCCAAAGCAATTTAATTTATGTCCGTGGTTCGTATCAGCACGCGAAGACAATCTACGAAGCGATGCGGAATAACAAACGAAGCAAACGCGATAGAATATGCACGAGCACGATATGTAGGGCGATATTTAACAGTTGGAAATGCAGATACCTCGAAATTTCACAACTTGGCTGGACTACTTTGATTCGATTTAAGGCTAATCTCGCGTATCACCGTCGGCCTTATCGTAGCGACTTAGCGTCGACGTTGGTTTAAAATTCTTCGGTGAAGAGAATGCGACGACGGTTAGGTGCAAATGTCGTGAGCAGAGAACCAATTCGAACTTTGTACGCAAACTTTACCATTTCGATCAATTTTTCAAGCTTACGGGATTTGGAAGAATTTTCCATAACAACTTTATGCGACAACGTTCTATCAAACCGTTCGTAATACATCTTTCTTTTTTTACAAAAATTTGATATTTCACAAGAACATTATGAGTTTAATCGTCGACTGTACCCAACAACGTCTTATTCGGTTATTTCATAAATTTTGTCTCTTTTTTTTATCAAAAGTTTAACGCGAAATTACAGAAGAACGTTGCTACTTTGTCAGATCAGTCGTCCATGTATTCTTACGAAGTTTTTGTTATGTTCTATTAACGAATAGTTTGTACACGAGATAGTTTGCCACGCACACGAGATATCCCAACTAAAGAAGAACTTTTTAATAGCCCGCTTGCCTCTACCGAGGTAAAAAGTACTTAAAGCATTAATAAAAGTCACAAATATACAATGAGAAATTGTAGATTATTAATTCACGAAAAAGTAACGTAATCTGCCCATTTCCGAAAACCGCTGTTTCACGTGCAACAATCTCGTGCAAAATTCTCTAAATTCTCCAGAATTTTTTACCAAATAATAAACCCTGCAACTTTCAAAGATACGCTATTCAGATACAATAAAAAAGAAAAAAAAAAGAAAAAAAAAAGAAAAAAAAAAAGAACACGAACACCGTAGAAATGGGAAAAGAGAGCCGAACGTGGACAATTATCATAGTAGGTCGATGAAGGTGACCCGCAAAGCGAAGGTAGCCTAAGGGGTGTGTAAGATCGAAATTATAGTCGGCCGACACGCCATCTTAAAGCGTGTTCCAAAGCGAGCCGACTTCGTTAACGCGCCGTTCGTCGTTACTTAACGAGCTATCGCTTGCTAATAAATTACTTGCACAAACGGATGAATCCACCACAGCGTTTACCAAAGCCTTTGGATTTCCTACAGTAATACCCGCGAAATCATCTCGACGTTTATTCCGCTGTAAACGTCGAATAGGAAACGCTATCTGGCCGCGGAGATGTCGGCCGCATTTCAATTCGCATCCCTGGCCGTATGCCCAGCCGTTGATTATCGTCACTGTTTTCTCGTTTCGCTCGTACGCACGATGAATTAATAACAACGTTTAAATGAAACAGATCACGCTAGTGTGAATCTCAGGAAGCACTAGTTGGAGATAAAGAATTTCCTGCTTTCGGATGATAACGTGAAAATTGATTTTGTATTACGAACGAAGTGAAACTTCTAATCTCTTACGGTCTTTGATGACGAAGCTATTATGAAGTTCCTGATCTTGTTTATAATTAAAGTAAAAGAAATATATATATATAGAAATCTTTTCTAAATCGTTAGCCAAAAGTTTTTCTGTTTATTATTGTCCGTAAATAATTTTTATTCGAGAACCGGCCAACCAGTTCGATACAAACAGATATATTAAAATATACCTTTAAAAATATAAAATTTATTAAGAATATTAAATGCCGTTATAATGTATATAAAGTATAAAAGGACTCTGTACATTTAGTTTTGTACTCTTTACAGCCTTTTGTACTCTTTAAATTTAGTTATCATAAAGCCGAGTTTTAGCTTTCAAATGTAAAAGTCGGTAAAATAATATTTTATTTTACGTGGTTGAAATGTTTTCTTTCATCGTATATCGTGCAACAGTCCATACAGTTAGTGTGTTCACGACGTGGTCGACGTCGATAGGCTCTTCATCGCGGAGCATAGTCGAGGAGTGCTCGAGAATTTATCCCTTGTTGGTCGACCAGCTCTATCAAGTGGTCTGCGAGCAACGTGTTACGAACGACGTTCCTCTTGTTTCTGTATCACCAAAGGGGATTTACGATTGTTTACCCTCTTTTGACGTTCACTTTCCAAGTTTTTATCTCAAGTTTCGAAAATTCGGGACTATGCACGTATCACGGTATGCTTACTAAGATCGTAAACGAATCTCGGCAACTTTAACGACATTCGTACTGAGATAAACCATAAAGAGAATACAGCGGTAAACGTTACGGGCTACCATTACTATTTACGACCATTCTTTTCCATTGTAACACAATTCACATCCAAAAGGTATAATATTTAACAGCATCTTTTCACACAATATCTTTTTACGAGTGTTACAATTTGTCTGAATAGACGTAACTTTTTATAGGAATTATCGTTGCAAAGCGATCTATCCTCTAAAAGGATTTCATTGAAATGCGTAATTTGCCTTTGAAAACTGAATTATTGATTCTCGGCGAATCAATATTTCGTACTAATTGCAACATTCCGTGTATAGTTAGAAAAATCAATGGGAAAAATTGGACGCGTGGTTAAGCATAGTGTAAATCGTAACCAGCTACAACGGACCCGCCGAATCATATTCGTCGAATTCATTTCGGAATATCGGTTAAACTGCGATCGAGTGTTACTCATATACGAGCGCGATCCATTCATTGATTGTTTCTCTCGTAGTTAACCACAATCCGAATCACAATGGTATTCTAGTGTTATCGACGTTTATCCTGGGGATTGAATGGTTGGACGAAATTTTGCGATTAAAATCACTTGTATAACCGCTATCATCACTTAGCTGGGTATCGTTACGATTAACTTCATAACACGAAAACAGCCATAGTTTGGGCATTAGAAATTAGGTAACAGCGTGAAATAATATAGCAAGCAAAATAGACGTTGACTCTATTTCTGACTTCTATTTCTACGTACTTCCACGTATGATGTTGATATTTACACAATTGTTCTTCTTAAGGTAATTTGAATCTATTTCGTGGAAAGAGCCCTGGTTAGTCATTAACATTCGAGCCCTGGATCTCATTAATGCAGTACATCGTAAAGTATAGTTTGCTCGTAAATGCGACAGAGTGGTGTAGATCAATAATAATACCTATCCAGCCGTACAAGATTTATTATGCTAGAGGTTGACACGAATGCATACTTATTTCGCATAGGTTACGAGTCAATTTTCCAGTAAATCAAGCGTTTCGTAAGAAAATCTTTCGTACGGTACACTTCCTAATCTTCCTAATCTTTTCGAAAAAAATGTATATTTCGACAAGCATTTATAACGGAATTATAAATAGAAACGAAAAATTTATTCGCACAAATAGAAAGTAATTATTCGCTTAACGAGCTTCCAATGCGATTGAATACAATTAATAAGGAAAAGTGTAAAAATATTACGCTGTAAACGAACGCTGCGTAGAAGTCTTCAAATATTAAACTACGTACGATATCAAACAATCATTGAATTCATATCAAGTACAATAAATACGAGCGACCAAGATCTGAATTGTATATCCGCACGCAAACAGAATATATCCATGAAATTTATAAATACACGTATCAAATTGTAATTTCAATCATATTATCTCCGTATTTCGATATCGATGATAATCTCCTTAGTGGATCATAAACATATTACATTCTCTTAAACAGAAATATCCGGAGACTGTCGGAAAGCTTCCAATACCAATCACAATCACAATTAATCGAAAAAATCATAATCTTCTCGATATACGCAGTACATCGTTTACTTGTTCTAAATTAAAATCTACAAGATTTGTCAGATCATTTCTTTGAACAGATCGTTCTCAACGTCCGAAGAAACACTTTCTCGATTCCGTAACTATTCTGTGTATTCTACACGTGTATTATATTAAAAAAAAAAATACTAATTAATAATATTACACTATCTTTCTGCCACGTATCATTTACTAAATTATCTTCTTCGTCCATTCTTTCCGTTCTAATCGTAAGTCTCTGATCAAAGTTTACGCAAATACGATCTTTTTGCAATTTGTTTCGACTTTCCGCAAAATTTTCGAACGGAACTGGAGATGTTGAGCGCGGATCGGTTCATTCGTCAAGCGAATATATTTTTCTATTTTACGAGCGTAGGCGACCGACCGTTAAAAAATTTAACGACGCTCGTGCAAAAGATTGAAATACGAGAAAATTCGTGCCACGCTCAACACAGAAAGATCGCGCGCATGTATCGTCAAGCATGATTTCCGGGCTAAAAATAGCAAGCGACACGCAAATAGCCAGCCTATGCATTGCACCTAATAAGTAATGCTGCTATTTATGCGGCGACAAAGTAGGCCGAAACGTTAGAGTCACTCCTATTAACACGGCGATGTTTCTTCTCCGACCATAAGAGATTATCGTCAGTGCACTGCAACGAAAAAGGTGGCAAGAAATCGCGATTTTTTGTCTAATAGATATATCAGGTATCTTTTTGAAATTGCTGATTCGTGATATTTTGTACCTTTCAAAACGCTGATACGCGTGAAGTGTATGCATGATCTTGCTGAAGTTTTCAAACTTTATTGAAACGTCCATTCTTTTTTTATTCCGTATGTTCGAACTTAATGAAGAAACGCGAGTACATTTTTTGAAAGTGATCGTACAACGAATTCTTGCCATTTCGTAAAGAGATATTGCGTATACCGAGTGGATACACAATTTGATTACACCTTTTATCGTAATACGAGATTTCAGAAATGTTAGCTTTATGTTTCCTGAATACCGAATTATTAACAACTCGTAGCGAGAATATTAGTGCAATAACTTGCATATACTCTGTATAAAATTGTTCCATTAGAAATCTGTCGATTCTTAATTCTTTATCTTCTATATCTTCCGTATTCTATCAAGAATTCTATATCTTCGTAGGAAATAACGCGCACACACTGTACTATCTAATTTGCTTAAAATAGATACATACGCAGCAATTTCAGAGATATCAATTGTATTCTTACACTTTCCGAAAGTCTTGGAATATTAAGAATTCATTTCGACTCGAATTCAACTCATATTCGTTTGGAAATTCGAAAACTTGTCGGAGACACGGTAAAGCTTACAACATACGTATGATGCGGAAATTTAAGGTACAACTTTACGAGTATTACGAATATTATCCGTGTTACATCGGCATTTCTAAAAATTTCGACGCTGCGACGAGCCAGTTTCACGAGACGGACGAAAAAGCTTGCTGGCTTGAAATATGAAAGAAACAAATGTATAAAAATATGCAGTGCATGTAATAAACAGAACCTAGACGCAGAAATGTAATTTTCTTTTGCTGCTGCCATCCGAATTTTGATAAAAATACAAAGGACTATAATATACTCTTAATGTACATTTCTCGTAATTACATTGGAAGTTTCCTTTCTTTGAAATTCGCTAAGAAAAGCGACGCGATGTCTACGGCAGAATTAAAATCGTTTTCCTAAGAAACTATTAAAAACATCGTTTCATGCGTCCTTTGAAGACACTCGATTATACGCGAGCCACACAATGCGAGTCAATTTCCTTTGTTCGACGAAGGAACGATGAATATTCGTCTCCAATTTCGCATCGATTGTTGGAAAACGTGCGTGTGCAACAATGGCGCAACCAGTGACAAGTATTCGTTCGGATAAGACAAATAGATATTGCAAATAAAGTTTCTGTTAACGTTGGAAAACAAATGATGAATAAAAATATTTGCATGGCGGGTAATGGAATTTATGATAGCTAGTGGATATTATAATGAGAATATAATTTACGACGTTTACTGAGATTCGTGGACAGTGTCGTGCTACGAGCGTTCTAATTATTCCAAAATGAATGAATTATATAATTCGCTAATGAGGAACTTGGAACAATGATCACGTTGAAGGTCGTGACAATTCTAGGTAAGATAATTCACTTTAAAACAAGAGATGTAAGTCGTAAAATTTATTAAACAGAATACACGTGAAAGCTATAAATAATTATTAATTTTCTTGTTGCATGCTTGAAACGTATTAACTTGTCAGATTACTCTTAGATTGATTCTACTCCGTTAACTAGGAAAGACGAGTTTCCGTGCTAATCGAATGGTATTGCATATTTTTACGTATTAATTTTTAAATTTCCGCTGCTTGAAATAAATTAAAATTTCCATTCCTTAGAATAAATTTCTCTCTTATTTGTTGCAACCTGAAACCACGAAGCAATTAACATTCTGAAAATTCGTTATATAATTTATAAACCTAGGATTCGCAACGCTTAATACTGGAAATGTACAGAAATTATGCAACGTACTCCTTATGCGTCCGGTGACCAACAAATTATTCAACTCAATGAAATATTGCACAGTAGAAAATAATATATCACTGATATAATCTTGCGCTATTCATTCAGCTAAAATAATTAAAATCACGCCGTTAATCCTTCTTCGTGCTGGTTATTATCAAATAAATTAAAGCAAATAATTTTCAATCTAAAGCAACAAGCCATTTCAATATCAATCTATCCACTGCTGTATCTACTATCATGTTTAACTAGCGGTCTATATGGAATTCAAATCTCTTGAATGTTAAATACTCCGAACTGGAAAATTTCTTATGGGCAACACGCGACGCGATCACTATCACCGTGAGTACAATATTTATTTCCATTTTGCATATTGTACAGGATACAATTAACTATCGCAGTGTATGATTAAGCTGTTACTTGGGATTTCTATTGTGTAAAATTATACGAAGCAAATAGAAATTAAAGCTTCTTTATCGATCGCGACAAATGATCACCGCAACCATATTAGCTCGATTAATTGACGTCTTGAACAGAAAGACGAACCGCCTGAGCTCGGTCGACGATCATTACGAAGTGTGAAGCGATTTATAACTCGCGCTAAAACGTTCGGCAGACGATTCAACTGATATAAGACAAATAGTCGTGCGATATTTTCCACGACAAAATGACAAATATCCGCGCAGCTAGTTGGACTTCGATTAATATCATCGAAACGTAATTTTTCTTCCGGACAAGGAGACTACGATCACGGATAAGAAACAGAGCAGGTCTATGATCTCATGAAATTTCGTATCGTACGAACTGAAATGCCAACTTTCCACATTTTTGTCTACCTTCGTAACTTATATCGTTGAATTTACAAGTGTTGTCGAATCTCCGTAACCGAGGAGGTAAAGGTCTAGGTAATTGTCAAATATTGGGAGAAATAAGCTTCGTTAGATATTGAAATCGAACATCACGTATTTATTCTCGTGGCACTTAATTTTCGTGACAATTTAATTATTTTATAATATAAAATATTAGTATTTCAGAAGACGGAAGAATTTATTTCTTTTCTGCCTGCAATTCTAATTTCTGCAACTTTCTATTACTTCCTTTCCTTACTATCAATCTCGAACTTTCGCGGAATAGTTTCATGAATGAAATCAGTCTACACGCGTGCCCCAATGAAACTATTTCAAGCTAATCTTACTATTGACTACTGAAAACATTCATAATTCTCGAGTTCAAGAAAACGGGCGCACGCGAGCGAATGATGAAATGAAAGAAATCGCGCGCTCGCTCAGGTGAGTCATGGATGCGTGACATTTACCAATTGTTAATTTTTAACGCGTCGCCCGAGAGTCCCGTATGTCATGTTCCGTTGAACTTTACGAGGAAATCGGTTCGATTGCGCCACTTAGAACATCCACCGAGCGAACTCTCCACGCTTGTAAGCGAAATCGGCATTAATGTTTCACAAAAGCTGCAATTATGATAAAAGGTATCTAAACAAGAATACGCGGACAAAGCAGATAAATTATGCGGTTAGGGCGACGTTCGCGGCGAACGAAAAACGGATTCACGCTTGCGGAAATGAATGGCGCGTTCGAACAGTGCCAGTGGATGCGTCGAGGGTAAAATGAAACACGCTTCCGTGATAATTTCCGATCGTGACGTTTCGCGTGGTGAAAAGCAAGATAGCGCAGTGTATTATCGCGAAATCAACACAGATCCGGTCAAATCTTTCGCACACGCGAACCGTGAAAAGTAAAGAGAGAGAGAGAGAGAGAAAACGAGGCGAGGATCGATGAAAAGAAGAAGGAAGCGCAGGTGGAGAGAAACAAAAGAATGGAAGAACGAGGGAAAGTGACACGAACGCAAGCTCATTAAAAAGCACCGAGGAGAATCGTTTCGCTGCAACAGGAAATTAACGAGAGACGATAAGAACAACCGTTCGATGCCGGTCTCGTGGTACGCGATAAAAAACGAGAAAGAGAGAAAATAAAAAAAACAAGAAGGAAACGCGAACGTGGTTGCGTTGTGCGATCGATACACTTCGATGCCACACGTACCATCATGACGTATACTTTGTTTTCGTAATGAATTATTTAAAGGACTGCGGTACTTGGCGGCAACTTGGGAAAAAAAAATGCAGGCCCTCAGGGGAAAACAAAGAGGGCGAATGAAAAACGGCAAAACGCTGAATAATGCATGAGGACCGAAAGTATTTTGATACTTATGCAGGTGATTGAGAACGTGGGCGGATCAAAGATGGATTTTTACCGTACACGAGGCCAGAGAGGCAAACGGGAATAAAACGGCGGTCAGAAACGATAGAGAAAGTCTAGGGTAGCCGAGTACTTTCGACCATCGTTTGGCCATTCCTTTTAGTCAGGTTTTACGATGACGTTTATTTGCAGCGCTCGCCTCGCGAAACGCGGCATCGCAAGAATACTTCATAGGGTATCGAGCGTCGGTGATAACGTTTTTACGATTTCGCGATTTGCGCGTTGAGAAATGAGACTGTTTGCGTTAACGCGTGTGTAGTTTTGTTTTCCTTTCTTTTTACGTCCGCTCTTATCGTTACGCGATGGGAACAAGGTTCCTACCAGAGGAAATATTTTCCACGATACTCACTGATCTCAAATAGGATTATATTTTACATAATTAGTTGATATTATTGTACGACGATAATCGTTTTCTACGTGGTAAAAGTAATTGACAATGCTTGACACATTTTCGTTATCGTTTCTTTTTATCGCCAACGAGTTTCCATTAATAAATCATTGCGGATCGTAAAAACCCTGTGTGCGTGAAGGGGTTGGCAGAAAAAATATTGCAAGTGCTTGTGGCAGTCGAAAAAGCTGCTTGTGCTTCTTACGTTTAATATACCTCTTACGATTAATTTAATAAATTAATTAATTAATTTTAATAAATAGTACAAACAATCGATATTACCCTGCTACAAAAGCAATACTTATTTACTTGGAATATCAGTCTTTTGACAATTACGAATGTTTGTCTCTTTCCGCTCTACTTTTTCTTCCGTAATATTATACCAATCCTCTGTTTCTCGATCGCAGATCGTAAAGAAAGATGGAACTTTGTTCGAGTAGTAGCTTTAAACTTTAAAACCTAGTTTACTGCTACTGCTGCTACTCGGCTAACTAGTAACGATAGACGATAAATAAAAGTACCTAATAATTTAAAACTCTCATTATGTTAAGCCTTTGTAGCATTTTGTAAGCCCGCGTGACTTACAAGTTATATGCTGTCACGTTTATCAAGTCACATAGCCGTACAACCTATCGCCTATATGAATCAATTTTCTTAAAATAATTTCTGTCTTTCTTACGTCATGATAATTAACCATTATATCTTTTCCTTACGAACAAACAAAAACACGATCAATAAACTGCGGATGTTTATGCAAATTCATATTTTTACTTTTCACCGCTATTTTATTTTTCACATTACGTACATTCTGTAGGTTTTCTACAGGAAACTGCACGTTCTGAAATTCCATCATATCGTAAATATTATTGTTTTGAAACTAGCGTACGGTAGTATTTGGCTTTAAACGCGAGATATTATTCGCAATAAAAAAAAAGGCATATTCGCGCGTTCCATAAAATGGAGAAACGAGTGTGCATGTTTTACGCAGCATCTTTCCCCGTCGGGAATTCCCACGAGTGATCGAGAAACAACTCGAGCGTGTTTTGTCACGTGGAACGAGCCGACAGAATCGACGTACAATGAGAAACGCGCTCGAAGACCGAAGGATCACCGTCAAACAGGCTTCGATGTCTATATAATATAACAGAGGCGACACAAAGACGATACAAAAGAATTTCGATTCACTTGTTGAATCGAACCGTTTCTATTTCGAATAGCTGACGTTGCTTCCTATATAGAACGGAGAAATATTTGTCTTGGAGAATAGGATGCAGGATTGCAAAGGCGTAGAAAATGCTGGATGATCCTTGAGAGGAAATGAATGGGGCTATTGATTAAAGCACGCAGACAGTACGAAAGTATATACACGTCATTCCTATGACTTAATATTTCAATATCGATCAATTAAATTCCAACATATTTTTACGATCATCGCATTCCTGCAAGTCAGAAGACAAGACATATTTATTTACAGAAGTAAATTATCATTTAATAAAATGATAATTAACGTTCTTTTCTAAATTGCACAATCATTTAGTACACGTTCCTCAGTTTATAGTATTCTTCGAGAAAAAGGTAACGTTGGACAACTATTTTTCCTCGTCTGTTTTCTGATATCTAATAAAAGTATAAGCTTCGAATCATGTACGGTACAGTGAAATTTCGTTAACCGTTTCTCTGACTCTCTCTTTATTCATCGGCCAACTCGTATCGCGGCTTAATTTCGTTAAGTCGTCAAAGTGACTCTTTAAATATTGTCAAAGAAATAAACGATCGCGATTGCCAATGGTTGGCGCAACATGAAGAGAGATCTCGGTACTGAATACCAGAGTAACGAACCTGTCGATACGTCACTAATTCCTCGAGCAGTACGTTGAGAAAGAGAAATCTCTCTAATACTGATCCTAGAGCATTGGCATACGGCGAATCAATTTCACGTGTGGAACATCGGGCAAAATGTCAGTTTTGAATATTAATCCTGACGAAATGTAACTGCTGTAATCGGATAGATATTAACATATATCGATATATTACTATTCATTCTACCCATAGAGAAATCACCTACGATATTCAGTGATAAACTTCATAGAAATTTGATTAAATAAACGACGTTGATTGGATTTTCAACGATAAATATATTCTTTTTTAAACAACTTGAAGATAAGGTGTAACAAATTTCACGAGCCACGCTAAATATACGTAAATTTCAATCTCAGTAAAATTCCATCTGTAAATGTCCCATTCAATCTCAATCGAAGAATCCCTTTTTCAATCAAAGATCGAATAACAAACATTTCAATTTCACATTTACCCGCATATTGGGTTGTCGCGCGATGAACGTCACGTGGAGAAAAACGATACAAGTAGATGTAACTTATTTCAGAGCAAGTTCTAAAAGAAAACTATTTAATCAAATTAGAGAACGTTCTACTTTAACTGCAAATTCACGCTCAAGTGTATTAAAATTCTCACAACATATTAACATTTATCACTTAATCTGATCTAACACGTATGTTTGCCTTTATCTTTATGTAAATTAACGTGGTTGTTAACGACCCGAACAGGCTGGTGAAACAGAAAAATGAGATTTCAAAGCAAAGGAGAGAAACAAGATCTCGTTGAGAAACGACACCGATTATACAACAACCTAATACGATGTTTCGTTCGTTGTCACGATCATCGATGTTAACCATCGCAAGATCTAACCCATACAGAACCCCTCGTAAAAACTGCATCAAAAGTACTCACACAGTGAAATGGTAGATGAAGCAGATCCAACCGCCGGGATGTTCCAGGAACACGTACAGTCTTTCCTGGAAAGTCTTGCCCTTTTTATGATGGAACACGTACTTGGCTTTAAAGGCCTGGTCGATGGGCAGATAGATCGGGTAATACGGATCGGGAACCCCAGCTTGATTCAAGCTAGGTGGCTCAACCTCCGTGGCGTTCGTATCACTATCGATAATGTCATCTTTGCTCTTCTTCCGGCGACATTTCCTTTTCATCGGCGTAGGCACCCTCTTGTGGTGTGCCTTGCCGAATCTCGGCGACCGGAAACGTCCGAGGAATGTGAAATGACGACTAGGCGAAGAGCTGTCCTCGTCCATCTGCTTGCCGTTGTCCTCGTTGTCCTCGGTGTCCTCGGTCTCGCTGCCCGGTGTTTTCAACGCCATGTCCTCCGATTCGAGGCAGTGCTCGGTGATGAGCTCGTCCTCGCTTGGCAGCTCTTCTGTGAGCCTAGTGCATTGGACGTTGCTTCGTGGAAGACTCTCGTTGGTCTCACCTGGACATTTCCAGGATATTGCCGACTTGTGCTGAACTCGATAGATACACGGCGAGCGTCGCTTTCACGATTCGATGTAACGCTAAGGATTTGCAGCTGACGAGTCAACGCGAACAGACGCAAACAAACGCGAAGGAACCAAGAAGACGGTACTAGTGCTCAACTGGTATCGTTCGGCTAAGATACTTAAATTGAAAGTAAGGACCGTCAACGCGTTAGACTGTCACGCGAATTTTATACGTACGTTTGTTTTGACCATCTTGGCAGCCACGATAGATCGAATTTTTGCAAAATATTATATTATATTTGTCCACATTTATCAGACAATGACATCTAGATTATATACAATGTTGACGATGTCTACTACTGTACTGTCAAGCGACAAGATCGTATTTATTAATGTTCGCTTGCGCTGCTGCTGGCAATGCAGTTTGCGGTTGTTCGTTAATGTTCGCCTTTGCTCATTCGTCAAGCGCAGATCCAGTTTAAGTATCGCGTTTGATGCTCGAGGCGGTAAATACGATCGAAATTGATTATAGGCTGCTCACTTTTGCGAACATTTCTGGTTCTAAGGTGATTTATGTGAGGTGATTTACGTAACGATGTGATATTGGGAAATGATTATGACACATTTCGGTACGATAGGCAAAGGAATTAATAAATTAAGATCGATTTTGGAACGTACACTCGCAGCGGGGATTAATTATACTTGAATTCGAAAATATAGAATGTAGGAACGCTGTTTTGTGGATACGCAACGAAGACGTCCACACCTTCTTCTATTTCTCCTTTCAACGAAACAGCAGAGTACGTTAATCAATATAATACGTGGATAATTTTAACGAATTCCTGAAATTTTAACGAGTTCCACTCAAGTGGAAGATATCATATCGTTAAGAGTACTTCAACCGATTACAGTTAGCGCTACGCTTCGTAACAAAATCTGAAAAATTATGTCGGCGATGAAAAATTCAGAAATCTTCAACACTTCCTGTCTCCTTACTATCCTAAAATCTGACTTCATAGCGAAAAATATACTTACTATGGGGAACTTCGTTTTCAAAACAGAGACTTTCTATGCAGTGTATCTACGTATATCTGATAAATGATTTTTTAATTTTTTTCGAGCATTCTTGGAGTATTCGAATGTTGGATTTCCGATTGAGCGAGCAATCGCTAAACGGCGAAAGAACATTCTACTCTAATTTACGTTTTAATGATGCTTTTAATTGGGAGAAGAACGACCATTCGCTCGCTTAGTCTAACCGTTCTTTAAAATTTCCAAACCTGTTTCGATTTGACAATCTCGCTAGTTTGATTTGCGATCCTAAAACATCCTATCGATATACCAAAAATGTCAGCAAATAAACGTCAGGATTGTAGCAGTAATTTTCGTTCCGGCAAATCCCGCGAACCAGTTTTATGTTTGATTCTTCTCATAGCTCACTGATTACTCGACCATTGACCGCTCGTTCGTTGCAATTGGCTTTTAGCAAAACTGCTAGTCAATTTTACGGGGCAACGGGCAACAATTCCTCCAACAGCTACAAACGCGTCAGGATTTTCGATCCTCCATTCTTCTCTATACCACTGCGTATTTCTAGAACATTCATCGTGAAATCGACTCGAGCAAACGAACGCTGGTAAAACGTTTCGATGGATTTCTGAAAAAATTTGTCAATTCTGATTGTTTCGAGTGATACGTTAATAGGCAGAATGACGTTCCATTGATGACAAATTCTATCGTCGATCATGCGACATCTCTATCTCGCCGCATTGGCAGCTCGGTGCGGCTTATGCGCCCTGAATTTTGTAACGCGAGGGAAGAGCGAATTTCTGGGCAAACGAGCCTAGGGATTTCGGGCTGATCGATCGACACGATGAATGGATGCTTCAAGATACAAAAGAACGTTTGCCTCTCGATAGGATCGAAACTGATCAGTTTGGTTCTAATAAGTGGTTCGTCGTGGCTTTTGATTGTCACTCTCGTCTGATGCTTTATTGTTGAGAATATTGATAAGCGATTAATGGGTGGAATCAAAAGATAAACGACTGATAGAAACAAAGATCGATAGAAGAACAGAGATTATTATTAAAGAAAATTAAATAACGAAGAAATTAAAATTATTTGCATGTGGCGGATTTAGATGCTGGAAATATTTTTCCAATAAATTTCACTCATGCTAGGTATATTTTTAGTGACTCGAAAGGTACAAGAAATTTACGTCTAAATTCTATAGATAGAATGTAACATCCAATTTAAGTGTTCCTCGTTGCTCGATAGATTCGGAAGAAACATATTCCCCCGTGAGATTCAAAATTAATAAACTATCGGAAGTTATTAATTAAAGAATGTATTTCAACTGTGAATTTCCACTCACAAAATGATGTTTATTCTATTACGCCAAGCGCAATACTAAGAGGCGATCGATGTAGTATGTATAACCTTCAAGAATATGTCAATTATTCAGTAGAACATAAGATGAAAATATAAGGTTCTCTGTGTTTAAGAAAAGATTTGCATAACCTTCGAGAAAAATTACTTTTTTTTAACACGCAACGGTTGTGCTTAACAATTGTTTCCCATTGTAAAAAGCTATAAAATACTTAACTATTCTCTCATCTTATACACTTCTATCCGTTTATTATCTACCGCGTTCTGCGATAAAAAGAACCTGTAATAGCTAGAATAAAGGAGAAAACTACTTCTCATTAGAAGAAACTACCTAAATCATATGATAATATCGTATCGACGATGCTGCAGGCCAACATTTCACGAAGCGATAATATTTATAGCCCCTGTTCGCCACGCTACGACGTTTAAAAATCTTTATTCTTTTAAGGAACAAAGATTTTCGTTACGGAAGATATACACGTACGTAACACGTGTGACTTCAGTTTTCAACGAAGAGTCGTAAGACGAAAATAAAACGCTGTTTCGTGTTCAGCCTTCGAGCAACCGTATTTCCGACAGTGTTACACGTCTCGCCGTCGGAGTGTTACCGCGAAAGAAGTGACAAGCATGATGTATCTATGGAGTTTGCCCTGTAGGTACAGTTACCATGTGGGAAACATACTTACTATTTAATACGAAAAGGCGATATTTTTTGAAGATTAATTATAATTGTAAATTCTGTTGCTTTCTATTCCCATTATTCGAATTTTGTATAAATAAACGGTATTGATTTGTTATAGATTCTACGAGCTCTAATTTTGTAGCTTAACTTTGAGCGAAAGGGATGAATAAATTTTTAATAAATAGTAATAATAATAGAACTGTAATTTTGTTCTCTGCGGCGTATATTCGTTTAATTTGAATATCGTTTTGATCTACGTGCATCGTAGTCATTATAAAAGTGATAAATATCGTTATGGGAAAGTTCTCTCGGGGCCATTACGAGATTTTAAATTACGGTATAAAGAATACGAGTATGTTCAACGTGATTTTATTATAATACATCGTATCGTTTAACCTTTGAACGTCGATATTACTATAATGCACCTATCTATTATTTTAATAGCTATACTGTTTATCAACCAGTAATTAACTTGATTCAATGTGACAAATAACTGTCATTTGGATTGCGTTCATAGGCTTGATTACGACATGTGCTGTACAAACGAATGATGAATTTCACCGCTGAATTAATTATTCGATTAATTGACCCGACTATAATCAAATTATATGGGCACAATTTACAGTAACAATCGTATCAGCAAATAGCTGAAAATGACGCGCAGCTGGATATTTGATACAAAAGCATACGGGCGATTGATAAAATACATTTTAAAGCGTGTTTAAATAAAAAATATAATACGTTCTAACTTATTTCAATCAACTGCGATAATTTAATAATAATATAAATAACGTAACAACGGTCGAATAATTTTCGTTTAATATAATTTCGTTACAATACGTGATCATTTTTTGCCCTTTATAACCAGCTATAATTCGTAACAAGCATATTCCAGGTATAAGCGACAATCTTACGCTACAAACTTTGATAATAACCTCTTTCCTTTCTCTCTTCGCAGCAGAACTTTCTCCCTGCATTATTTTGATCGACAGGTAACATACCAAGTCCCGACACTGACCACTCCAATACCGTGGGAACGCGAGACTTCTCGAACGAAGCATAACTATGACGTGTGGTAAGTAGAGATTCCAAGAATAAATGGCGCACAAAGGATACGAATACGATGTAATAGCGTGCAAAAGTCTTCAACAAGCTCGATCATCTTCTATTTTCTGCCATATACAGGATGGTTGGTAACTGGTGGTACAAGCGGAAAGGGGGTGATTCTACGCGAAAAAAAAAAAATAGAATAAAAAAAATATAGAATAAAAAAGTCGGATAGTAAGTTAATAGGTAGGAAAACACTTCGGTCACGTTGGAAGTGTTTATCAACATAACGTCGATCGAGACAGTGATCTACAGTGAGATCTGCTGTAACGAGACATGGTAAAGTGCACGCGTACCGAGCGAAAATTCAGTCGATTTTCTCGAAAACAAAGCCTCGAACGAAAAATTTTTATTCCATATTTTCGACTTATTTTTTCGCGTAGAATCGCCACCTTTCGGCTTGTACCAGCAGTTACCAACCACCCTGTATAAGGATAACGATTTTAGCGAACGTTGGATACATCAAGTTCTGCATTCCGTTCAAAGAATCTTGATAATCGTATGGTAAAATTGCCAGGAAAATTCCTTCTGTGAAACGCGCCGGCTGCAGTATTAACAAAGCAAGGAAATTGCACGAGGAATCTATCTCGCGCTCATTCCATTGATAAACAGATGAATCGTTCGCCGAGTAGGAATTATTCAAATATTTGACCCAATGAAAATCGTTAAGGATTCGCAATTCCAGCTAGCGCGAAGCTAGTTCTATCGATTGATTCTGATATTTTCCTTGAGAAATATTTATCCGATTCTTATGATTCCTTTTGCTCGCGTACCCTTCCTTCGTTCGCCCCGCTAATGAGTTTAGACTTTTACGCGAACGAAACACGATTTTGCAGTGTCGCAGTCGATCAAGATTTTTCTATTTCGCCGCCGGTGTAACAAGAGTAACAAAGACGGCTGAGAGATTCGATTATCGACCACGTACGTGACGGTTATATTTCTGAGCATCAATTGAAGTAACGAGATTGCTCGACATGTCGCTGTATATCGGCTGCCTTCTATAGTACAACAGATCTAGACCGCTTATCTGTTGTGGAAAATCGGTCGACTGAATATCGGAAGATACGAAATTTTACGACGCGCTGTTATTAATAAACGAAAATTCTATCGATAGCTTGTTCCATGAAGAATCGTGCACGTGAGATAGGAGATTTTTCTTACAAGCAGAGAATTGAAATCAGTTTGTCGTAACTCAATGCTGCATCGATACTTGCGATACGATAACTTGTAATTCTTGGCTTGTAATATTACTATTTTAATAGAGGAAGAGGCTAAAGTGAGAAAATTTTTACTGCGAGTTTCAAAATGAAATCAGATGTTACTTGGTATTTTACATTATGAAGCAATTCTATTATCAAACTTATTTTAAGTGCCTTTAGCTTATTTTTGATATAAGTAAATAAATGCGAAGTTTCTTATCGGATTCAGGCTAAGGCTATGTCAAAAGATACGAGCTTTCGCGATGAAATTGTTGCGCAAGGAGATAGTGAAATTAGATTAAAAACTCTTGTATTGCAGTTCCACGATAGGAAAACAGATGGTGACAAGCTGTTGCTGGTTCAAATTTAACGCCTATTGCAGTGCTTCGAAGAAGTATTGAAAATTACTGAAATTCATTTATGCTTTGTTCAAATATTAATTATACTATGAAAATTCGATATTCCCGACACAGGCAGTACCTACGTTGCAATAAAATCACATGAAAGGTGCAATATTATTTGATACCATATAATAGAAAGTAATTCTACTAATAAAACTTCTTCTGATGGTTGTATGTTAATAACGAAATGTGACATCGAAGATCGACCAGGAAAGTACTAGAGAAGTACTACTTTGTTGATGGCTCGTTAAGCGAAAGTCTATGAAGTAAAGTTAGAAATTTCTTGCCTGAAAATTTAACAAAAGACTGAAATTACGATACGAGTTTAACATCGAATATAAGAATGAAATATGATATTAGCAAACCAGATATGTATTCAGAAATAGAAATAATTATAGAAAAATACTGGCAACAGCCGGTCACGTATATTTCGAAGGGTGTAAGGACTACTGAAGGTTTTATCGCGATCGAGATGAGTGAGGATACACCACTAACGAGATGATCCGATAATTTATGCTACAGGGCAGATTCTATGCACTCCAGCGAATTCTACTTTAAACAGAATTAATTAGTGGGGTTCGATTACTGAGTCTTCGTGGGCTCGAAGCTTTACTGCGAAACAGTAAAAACGAATGAAAGCGACAAAATTTCCTCCATCTCTCTATTATTCTATTGTTTCTCTTTTGCTGCGAGTACCTTTTGCGAAAAACAAACTAAACTCTGTTAAACTCGGTAAAATCGAAAATTTTAATTAAATGCAAACGGTCTTACTAGAAAATAGTTCTGAATTTTTAGAAATTCTTCGCAACACGAAACATTGCACTCTCGATACTTACGGAAGAGATGATTAGATATATTATTACAGAAATGATCGATTTCTATCGTCCTTATGCACTTTACGAATTAAAGAACGCTATTGTGGATTGTAACACGTTCTAAAAAGATTGTCCGTAGTTTTCTATTTGTGTAAAGTTACACGAAGCTCGGGCTTTCGAATCGAACAAAAGAAACGCTTTAATTTAGGTGGCAAAGGCTACATCCATTTAAAAACGGATGTAAAAGCGCAAGCCTTTCATTTATTGCAGTTAGTCTTTTTTCTTACAGGTACGCCAGTAATACTCCGATACATTGTTACCGTTAGTTCTATTCCCTTGTAAAATGATGACCGAGCTGCCACGAAACGACCACGATATTGAGTTTCCAACTCTTAAAAATTTATTGATCAAAGCAGTTGATTCAAATTGGTTCGAAAAACTTCAAAGATTCCACCCTATACAACAATTGGCGTTTGCGCGGTTTCCGTAGAATTAACATCATTTTTCTATGCACATTACAAATTGAAATTTACATTTGATCTTTGTATTGATTAAATGGTTCGCCTTAATGCCACATTTTTTTCATCGATCGTACCGAAAGCCTTTTTGTTCTTGCCGAAACGAGAACGTGATTACAAAACCGTGATACGATATATAATAAGCAACGTTTGCGAAGGATTGTCTGAAATTACCGATGAGATTGCCAATGTGTCGACTCTTCGTCCAATACATCGTAGGAATAAAGTTTCCCACCTAAATGGAAGTTTTGGAAGCCTACTTAAAGATATTGAAAGTTGTATTCTTACTAATTAAAGCGGAGCTATAAGATATTCAACGAGGACCCAAGAATGGGTACAGCTGTTGAATGATTAATCACCTATTAGCCATAAATCGATATGGTGTTTGACGTTTCAAAACTTCCCTTTAAACAGCTATTATCAGATTATTATTTATCACTGCGCTGACACTCTACCTTTAAAGTCTGAAATGCAATGTGCGAGCTGTTGGCTCGACAACCGAAAGCTAAAGTTTCTCGTCTCGATAAATTAATAATATATATATAATATATAATATATATTTCTAGTATATATATCGCTAAAAACTACCTGATAGCGTAAGAAATAAGGATAAACTGGCGGGAAATATCGACATTATTTATTTACATTTTTAAGAGCCAATTAATATTCGTTCTCTGTTCGACGATTATCGAGCGCTGATCATTCACATTTTGTCAAATCTCCGCTTCTGTATTTCCTTTCTGTTAGAACTAGTCGTAAAGTTACCTAAAGGAAATCACAATGACAATAAAAAAGATAACTGGACAGTAATATATACCACAAAGGTTCGATATACAGCAACTAGCAATCTTCACCACGAACGAATCTTAAAATCTGCGAAAGCTAACGAAATTGGACGTCCAATTAAAACGCGTACGATCGAGTCTGCAGTTCGCCGCCGGACAAAGAAAATTGGTGCACGGGTCGAGCTAAAAATGCGCGAACAGTGCACATGGAGACCAGATACCGATACACGCTAGGCCGATAAATTGCTTCGAATTATCTGCACGCTCATCGCCAGCACTTCCTTTTCTCTTCGAGCAGCCACCGCCTCTATGGGCCGCACAGATAAATTCTAACGATTACATGCAATTTCCCCGGGACATTAGCGAACGAAGAATCGGAAGTTCGAGCGGCTATCGCGAGCCGCGAGATATTCATCGGGAATCACTTCGACCGAAACCGATTCGCTGTTTCCAAGGAAAGAAGAGAAAACGAAGAAGGATAAGAACGGGAGTTTCGTTCGATGATCTCTTTCCGCGCTTCGCCGATACTTCACAGTATCTTCGTAATTTCACGTAGCTAGTTTAAATTTTCCGTTTCCACGATTTGCGGTTCCGCGCGACGCGGGTTATTGTCGCATTAAGATTGTCTCTTCTTTCTCGCTCGTGTTCATTTTTTTTCCTCTCGATTGCGTTGCGAGAGGATTTTCTACGTGTCTCCGTTAGGCAAACCATAAATGGGGAGAAGTAGAAATAGAGGAAGGGCGGAGAAAAGTGGAATCATTGGAAAATAAAGTACAAGTAAAAGGTGGAATGTTTATAATTAAGCGCAATGGGGAGAATGTTTATATAGAAATGAAGTATTCAGAGATAAAGAGGAGGGACGATCGAAGCGTCGATATATTTTTGCTGTAGTCGTCAAGTAAGTTTACTTTTAGTTTTGCGTTTATAAACTATGTACGGTCGGGTGTAATTTCCAAGCCATCAGGCTGCAATAAATAAATACAACTGTACGTGTGTTTTGTGAAAAACGTGTTTCAACTCGAGGTAATCTTCCATCAACAATGATAATAAAAGTGCAACTCGTTTGTTACGAGTGAACTTAAAATTTTGCAAAAGCTAATCGAATTAAACCTGCAATTAAAACGCGAGACGCGTATGGTCGGACTTAATTCTTCGTTTTTGCTGGAAAACCGTGCAACGCCGAGAAATATATGGAATCACGAAAGAAATGTTGACAAGATGCCTGTAAATATTAACGCAACCATCCGCGTATTCTCATGGTTGTGACCTGTCCACACCAGCGAGTTTGTACGCTACAGCGGAACGGATTACAGGGACGTAATAGAAAGGTCAATGGCGTTCATACTCGTAATCGATAATATAATAATTCCGTTCGGATGTAGATTATATCCTCGAACAATGTCGTGCGTTATACTCGACCACGTACTGAGCACCGAAACTCGCGTTATCCTACATGTTCATTCAACCAACATTACAGCACCCGCATTATTACAACCGAGCAATGTTAATATCAGCGCCACGAGTCCTATTTAACCGATATTATTAACTAACGACATATCCAACATTTTTTGTTACGCTCTTCTAAATCGTGTCACTTTCTATTTAGATTTCTGCTTAAACGTATCGATTAAATTCTTAATCACGTTGAACTAAGTTTCTGATTAATGGCTATTCTCCTAGAGCGATACAAGGTAACGCAAACAATACCGCGCCTGAACTAGCTAGCCCAAACATTGCCGAATCGTAAAATAAAATTAAGTTGAAATCGTAAGCGTGTACGGATGAAAATAATTAATTCTTATATTGAAATAGAAGAAGCATATATATATACGTAACTTCACGAATATGGAAACTCGGCGAATAAATATCAACGAGCGAATTCTTTCAACTTCTGGCGTAATATAGTTCAAATGCGATAAATACACGTTGCGAAACGGAACTATATATTAGGTTGTCCGGCAAGTTTCTTTTCTTTTAGAAGGAAACAATAGACGCACGACATTTTTCTATTATATCACTGAATCACGTATGATCGATTTTGTTCCGTTTCTATTATTACGGTCACACGTAATTCGAGAAAATAATATGAAACAGAAAATGTGTTGCTTCGTTATAATAATTCGAAATTCGGAAATCTGTGCATGAAATATACGTGTACTGAATCGATACTTTTTTCGGTGAACGTGTCTCTTATCGAAAGATATAATACGATTGAAATATGTGAAATTGTGAAATCTAAAGCGAAATAATATGAACGATCTCTCTGCGCTTATGAGTGAAAAGAGTTAAGAATTATCCGAATGCTTCACCGTCAGGCAAATGGGATCATTTTACTCTATCTTGAGACAATGAATTCCACGGATCTTTCACGGCTGAACATTCAGTCCACGCAGAGAAACTTACTCGAAAACGGAAGCCTTTTTAAGAATGCGTTAACCCAACGTTCGCGTTGAGAGAAACGGTGAATACGAATAATTTAACTTCCCAGAATCAGTTGCAGGCAAGTTTCTTCGTACAGGTGAAACACACTTACGGAGACAGAAGATTACTTGAATCGTTATGAAATCCGGCAAAGAGTGTAATTGTTCTGCGCGGATGCGGATTTTCGTCAAACTTGATTAGACCGCATTATCACTAACGATCATGTAACTTTGACGCTAGCCGAAACTCGCTTTCTCTCGCACTGCGTCTACTACAGCAATGGATCTTTAAAATACGTACTTTTTTACAGCCGAACAATTATTAAGATTAACGCCGTTAATAATCGTAAAAAGTACCGCCGATTTTATAAATTATTATATACTATATACAGGATGATTGGTAACTGGCGGTACAAGCGGTAAGGGGGTGATTCTACGCGAACAAAAATAGAATAAAAAAAATATAGAATAAAAAAGTCGGATAGTAAGTTAATAGGTAGGAAAACACTTCGGTCGCGTTGGAAGTGTTTATCAACATAACGCGAATCGAGACAATGATCTACAGTGAGATCCGTTGTAACGAGACGTGATAAAGTGCACGCGTACCGAGCGAAAATTCAAAGTCGATTTTCTCGAAAACAAAGTCTCGAACGAAAAATTTTTATTCTATATTTTCGACTTCTTTTTTCGCGTAGAATCGCCCCCTTTCCGCTTGTACCACCAGTTACCAACCACCCTGTACATTATATATAAATTATAAAATATTATGATATTTTATCATTTTCATAACATATGGTCGTATTATACAAAATATTACGTAAAAGTAATAATAACGTAGCAATGATCGATAAATATTCACGAAACGATGCTAAGAAAATTTATCGGCCAAGCTTCGAGATGCATATAGAAAATTTTATGACACGAAAGTGGCGATATACGAAAGTGTCGCTTTATTGATTGTAAATAAATATAACTCCCCTGTACTATTAATATGGGCATCTGCATATCGATGAAAGCTCTCTGATATTTCATAATGAGTCGCGTGGAAGATCGAGAATCAAGCGTGTTTCACTCAGCGAGCAACGACCAAAGGACGAGAAATTTTTCAATTTTCCTAGCGAGGGAAACAAACATCCCCTTGTTGTTGCCTATTTTTATCTCAAAGATGCGATATTCTTAGTATACTCGGGAAAAACAACTAACATGCTAAGTAAGGGAATGCTCTCTTTGCAACCGATTCAAATTTTCGAAATTGCAAACAGAAAGATACCACAAAGTAAAAGCAGTTAACTTTTGGTCGAACAAGTAACGAGCGAAAGAGATGAAAAAATGAATGGAGAAAAGTTCGCAGCAAGTTGGAGAAAGTGCAGATGAAATTCGTTCCAGGCGATTACTACAGACGTCGTTTTATTCGTTAAAACATTGCGTTAGAAACGTTGATCCAATGTAACTATTTCATCGAATGATATTTGTTTATCGAGGGTCCTTTACAATCGCGAATGTTCGAATACTGAAATTTCCCACGAGATTATGGTAACGAAGACTGAAACTGCTGCAGACTTCTCTAAATATAAATTTTACTCAAGACGCAAATCCCCAAAGTAAAAATTGCGCGTCTCTTAGTCGGATGAAAAATATCTCTACTTACGTCCTATTTCTTTAGCAATGTTCATAGAAATACGAATCTGCAAAAACGTCCGCAGCCTATTTATTAAAGGAAGACCGAACTAAGTAACATTCAACGAGGAACCATAGAAGAAGGCAGAATTCTCCTTTTCTCCTCGAACAAAGGAGAAAGGAAAAAGATTGTGAAAGGGAAGAAACGAGTGAAATCTTTCGCTCGCCGCAACGAAAACACACCTATTACTTTATTTCGCGTGTTCACG
The DNA here is from genome assembly GCA_014737475.1 of Bombus confusus. Classification (NCBI taxonomy): domain Eukaryota; kingdom Metazoa; phylum Arthropoda; class Insecta; order Hymenoptera; family Apidae; genus Bombus; species Bombus confusus. The sequence goes on along the minus strand of JACXIV010000073.1, from coordinate 93,845 downwards.
AAATCAGTCGCTCTTTTTTCAAAGAAGATTACACTCCAGCCGACTTTCCTTCCGAGCTTCCGTATAATACAAGGCAAGAAGCTAAAAATCACCAGCTCGTTGCCTAGTTTCCACCGAGCTGTGAAACGAGAGTCACCTAAAAGCCATCACGACGGCTTAAGGAACACTTTCAACCGGCGTCGTGCTCTTTTGATATTTCAACTTTTTTTTTTCTTTTTTTTTTTTTTTTTTTTTTTACTACTTTCCGGAAGGTTAAGAACGGAAAGTAATCTTGCTAGAACAACGTTGGAATCCGAGCGAATAATTTGTTAATTCGGGGACAAGGTCTAACGGAGCCGCTTGCATGAAAACCGCGTAAGAAGATTCCGATCGTTATTTCGTGAACGAAAAAGTTAAGCGGATCGATCTATCGCCATAAGAAAGGGGAAGATTTTACGACAGGAAACTATCGTGGTACCTGTTTCATACTGCTAAACTTTTTGGTATGAAGCTTAATCCGATTTAGTTTATATACGGCTGCGATATAAATTCTACTTTTGTCCTTTGTACTGCTCCTTTTAATTGATTTTTTGTGACAGGATATTTTATAAGAGAAGTAGAATCAGCAGAGACGAATTAGTTCGTCAGTTAAAAATCTTCGTGCTTTTCTAAATAAATAGATCGATTTGTAAATTAATAATAAAGGTAATTATCGGTTTATCAATAATTACCAAGTAAATAATTAAATAATTTTTATGAAAATACGTAGCAGTTGGCAGGTTAATTAATTATTCGATTAAATAACTTTAATATATACTTTCCGTGATATCAGGTATAAAATCGAGCAAGTATATTACGAATATTTGGGAAAAATAGTTCGCGCAAGTCTTCTACAGACAATGTTCTCAAAGTCGGTCAAACTATGCTGACGTATTCTATTTGCGAAAGATAGCCAGAATTCACGTATACAAGTTTGATTGTGGCCACGCTCTCTGCTTCAAACTAACGAGGCAGAGGTTTTATTTCTGAGTTGTTAGAACTCGGCTTGTTCTAGCGATATCGTAGATAATAGGAAAAGTCCAGTGTGCTACGTGTTACTGACAATTAGACAAATTCAACGTGAAATCTTAGAAATTTTAACGTCACTTACGTCTAGTTCGATTCCATGATAAATACTCGAAAATTAATCTGTTTTTTGTAAATTCTTTGTAAAGATATCTTCGTATCGAACTTGTAATTGTATACGACGATACAATATTTTAAATTCGAGCTACAAATACCGAAAATGATGACCTGTGACAGCTTTTGCTTGCTTCTTATTAATTATTATCCTTCAAAATTATCTTCCTCGAAATTTTTCATTCGTTTTATGGCACATTTTATATTTTCAATTTATCGACACGCGATTAGCAATTAGTTCATAGTAATTCATAGTATTAGGTTCATGCTATGGATAACGTAGCTATAATCGCCCTACAATCAAAACTCACGAAGAAACTTGTTTTCAATGAATGTGAAACAACGCTCGAATTACCAGATTATTAGAGCAACAGAATATCAGACGAAGTAAAGTCAAATAACACACAGATTACATGGCTCTCTGCTGTTCATTTGCTTTTAGTTAACGTAAAAGAATATCTGATGCAATAAAAAACAATTCTGGCGTTAATAATATCAGAATAAATATCGATAGCTTGTAAGTAATTTTTAATTAGGTACTGCCGAAACGCAGGTAATATTTCACACGAAACTCTTTCTGTGTTGTTTTATTACGAATTCATCGTCCTCGTGTGAAACTTGTCGATGCAATTTAATCCTTTGTGAACGAAACATTATTCAGGTTCAATTTAAAAGGAAATTAATTGTAAACGACAAAGTTTTAATTTTGAAAATTTTTCGTTCTGTTGAAGATTCCATACAACATTGAAGCTCCAACGTCGAAAATATCTTGGAACGTTAACATGTAACATTATTGACAGAAAATCTAATGTAACACAAGAGTCTCTCTCTCTCTCTTTTCATAATTACCAGCTTTTGGTACCTACTGAAAGTCTTCCAATATTAATACTCGTTCGCAAAATATTAATTCAATTAATGGATTCTAATTCTATTGCATCTGTACAAGAAATCTGTCTTCTGTTTGAACGTAGAATCGGACGGTTCATAAAGGCTATAAACACGAGACAAAGCGAAGGAAATGGAAGATACGAGAGTCAAAAAGCCAGGCTGTTCTTTTCTAACGTTTAATTTATGACTGCGGGTCATTAGAGAATCAAGAACGTTCAAATAAATTCAACTCCTTGAAAACCAGTAGTATTCCAAGAGCAAATCTACAACAATACTCATATAACCTAAGACACCACTAAACCCCCCAAACTAACTACAAAAACTAAAAACACGATTGAGATCTAGGATAGTCGTACAGAATGACGCGTCGAACCAACCTAGAAGGATCTTCGTACAAGAAACTGTAACAACGAAACAGAAGAAGAAACAGACCAGCAATATTCCCATAATTCCAGTGAGCAGCCAAAAATCTTCCGATCGTTACACCGTATAAGACGAACTGAGTTTCCTCGGCTCGTCCGAGTATACCTGAATGCGTGCACTTCTTATGATTCTGATGACCTTGGCAGTTAACATGATGCTCGTAAGAATGGTGCGTAGGATGATACTGCTGGCGTTGCTGCTGCTGGTGCTGGCTGATCGGCGATTTAAGCACGCTCAGCACCAGATCCTCGTGAGGCGGCACGATCGTGAGCTGCCTGCTCTGCCTGTATAGGGTCTCCTGCTCCCCGCGGTTCATCCTGCATCCAAGTCGTCGACGTTGCAAATAAAATCCCGGATACCATTCGTGTCTTCCTCGACCCGGACCGCTACCTAGCATAACAGCGTGCAGCATCCCAACGCTCTCTTACAGCAGGAACTTTCGTTCATCTGACTCACCGCCAGACGATTCTCCCTTCTTTTCATGGTCGTATCAGATCTGTGATCACTTCGCGATACACGGTCTTCTTCACTGATTAGGATTCAATTTGTAATCTAGGCAACAGAGAAAGTGACAACGTTTCCGGTTAAAGATTGCACGTACTATTGGTCACCGTTTGATCAAACTATTTATAATTTCGGCCGCTAGTTAAGCACCGAAGAACGTCTCTCAGCACGTACGCGTGTAAACACTTTTTGCTATGGGAAACAAAAGAGTAAGAACTAATGTTAAATTAAACCGCTTCCTATTCGCAGTTTAAATTAACCGCGGACAATCGCGAGTTCGATCAACAATTTGTTAACCACTTTGATCCTCGAGCGCGAAATAATCGATCTGGAATTGTCACGTTTTCTCTCGGCAATTTCAATCGAGTTTACGCAATCATTAGCCTATTGGCAGAAAAGCGACAAGGGGATTAACCTCTGCCCAAGATCGTTTCCTATCGTAATTCGAATCAATCGCGGATTATCGTAATTCACAGAGATCGTGCGTTTCGATCTCACACGGAAATTAACAACACTTTCCTGCTGCCTCCTCTAAAGTATTTTCTTTTTCATCCAGTTCTCGTGGTTTTCTCCTGTTGTGGCCGTGTAGTTTTTCCCGCTGTCGCAACAAAACGACCCTCCATAGCCTTTCCCTGTTTGTTCTTCGCTCTTTTTCCCTTGAGAAGTATCCAGCAATTTCACTCGCTGTCCAACTTCTTTTGCCTTGCAATGCTGTTTCTCTCGCGATATCTCTCGTTGCTCGTTCGATCCACAAAGCGATTAACTCTCGTAATATACTTTCCCTCGTCGACCGACTCGTCCCTTCAAAGTTGCACGATCGAATACGAATGCCACACGTTTTTCGACGAATACGATGCTACAAATTCCAGAATCTCCTAAAACAAATTTCGCAGCGAGAAATATAAACAGATCGACGATCTTCAAGGACTTGGATTCGATAGCAATCTTCACTTATATTTCTCTCTTTCTGCCAACACGTGATACTTCAATCTGATCGATCGTTTCGGGTAATCGTTAATTATACGGTTGGAGCGCGTAATAAAGGCGCAACAGTAGCAACGATAACTTTCTACGTCGGCCGAATCTGCCTTGCGAAACAGCTTTCTCTGCGAGAGACGCGAAGAAGAATCACGTGGTCGTTCCGTTTCCTCGGTTTTTCTTCCTCGCCTGGTCGATGTGCTCAACGTCGAGGCTCACCTCGAGACTCTTTTAAAGGGATTAGCAGTCTCGTCGACGAGATTGGCATTCTCGGCGAGTTGCTGATCCTCTTGTCGATCGTCGCCACACGACGCGACAATGGACAGTCAGCATTCGATGCTCGAGCCGTTGCAGAAGGGTTCGCCGACGATTTCCGCTCGCTTATCTTGCAAACAGTCACACACGAACTCTCGTGCGACGACTCTATTATTCTCGACGTGTTTACCGTGTCGAGATAAAAGGAACGAAAAGTACTGTTTCGTGTAGCCTGAAATTGCTTCGCGATTTTACTCGATATCGCGTTACGCTAGCGAAACCTTCTGCTTTAGCTCTACGGTGGAATTAGCGTTTTCATCGTTGCGTATCTTTATCGCTTGATTGAAACGCGATCTCGGCAAACATTTGTGTCAAAACTTGCAAGAAATCTCTTCTTTTCCGACCAGCTTCGAGCTTCTGTGCAAACTATTTCCTATCATCGAACGTAATGTCTATTTCGAGATTGAAAATCCCTCGTCGAACGAGTAGAACGAGTCTTCGGAAAAAAGAAAAGAGTACGCGTGCATAGGTGTGTAGATGTCGGCGAAGAACGCGTATCTAACGCCATCGGATGATCTCTGCTCGAACATTTCGCGATCTCTCCCTCGGCGGATTCGCGCGTTTTGTAAATTCCTCAAACGCGATCCTCGCTGCGTTTCCACGTTTCGTATATTCCTTCTTCCACCTGTCTGGCAACCTCTAAAATCCTACAATCGGAATGGAAGCAACGCGAGAAATTGATCGTTCGCCGTGTTTTCTTCCTTTTTCCATTCGATTCGTTTGATTTGTAGCACGAAATTGCTTCGGTATAGCGAGATCCCTCTATATTTCTCTTATTCAGGATATCTGCCGGTAGACGCGCGTGAAAAGAATTTCGTTGGACTTTGTAAGATTTCCGATTCACCGTACTACTCTGGACAGAATGAATAAAACCATGTAATTTCGGCCTTTTATCCGCATCTTTCCGGGGTACAGGGTGATTTAATAAAGCAACGAATGCGATCTCCACGGTCCTATCTCAATCATCTACGTCACGGGCCGCGTGTTTAACGACGGGATTACATTTTACGAAGCCCCGAATCCGCGTCCGACCGTTATCCCCGGTCCGATAAAATTTTAATTGAAAGTTCCCACGAGGACGCGTCTCCTTTGACATTTAAGATCCGCCTATTTCGTTGCAGTGCGCTTTCATATCCGTCTAAATGCGGAGATCAACCGCGATTGATTCAATTTCGTCGTCCGTTTCTTTTCTTTCTTGTCTTTTTTTTTCCTTCGTTCGCGTCTTATACGCGCGTTCTCGATTCCTACGCGTCCACGGAAAGCAAAAACCGTTTGACGTTCGTAAGATGTTGGATCTCGATCGATTTGAGCACGCGCAGGTTAACGTTCAGGATTTCGAAATCGTCGCAGCGTCGTCTCGAAAGGATAGGTTTGATACAGGCGTACGATAATTTGCCTCCCCGATCTGTTCCCCATGATTGCACGATCATTTACGACGGAGGCAGTTTGAACGAAAAAGCTGCGAGAGAAAATCTATCGGTCATAAGCACAGTTCGTCCATGTTCGTCCCTCGAGCTTCGAATCCTAACTTCTTCGAATCCTCGCACGCTCCAATTCCCTCGATCGTCGCGAACAGACTGATCTTTCGTTTCCCGCGCAATGACAATCGTCCGCGTTGCTCGCGTCGAACCGACGAACCGAAAGGCCAAGATCGTCGCGAAGCCTGCGCTCGACTTTCACGGATTTGCTGCTAGAGAAAAGAAGGCAGAAAGAAGTAAGCAGGAGGAGACTGAAGAAAAAAAAAGAAAAGACCAAGGAACGAGTTAAAGTGCAATAAGATCGGCGTGAATTTCGCTCGCGCTTCAGACGATTTTCACGCACGTGTTCCCGCACTCACCCGAGACGGAAGCACAAGGGTGTCGACAAATGGTTGTTCGCGAGCGAGCAACTCGTTGATCACGCAATCGCACCGTCAGAGGGAAAAGGAGGGTGGATGATGCACGAGGTCGCGTGGCACTGGTCGAAGACGCGTAATGTGCTCAGAACGACAGCCCGCAACCAACTGTGGCTCTTGGCCACCCTGTAGATCCGCCAACCATCGCAACCCCGAAGAGGAGGTGGCTCTCGGCGCTTGCACACCGCGCACCGTTTACGGATCATGAGAAATGTTTTCATCTGACCTATCGCTCGTCGAGCGACAAGATCGCACACGCAAAAACCTTGCGCTTCTTCCACGGTGCTCGAGTTTCACTCCGGTTAGTGGAATGAGCGTGCAGGCTTACAACGATTCGTACGGGCATTTATCGCGTAGAGTGTTAAAACGTAAGGGTCTGAGACTTGAACTGCTTAATGGCGATTTTGTTCACCAGTTAGCTGCTTTTCACGAGTATACTCAAAGTAACGTGGCGAAGAAGTGGCAATATTTTTTGTCTTACGAGCAGTATACTCGTCACGCGTAAAAAAGAAGTAGAACGGTCGCTTCATTGGAACTTAATTCTCTGTTGTAACAGCCGAGTATACTCTGTGTTTGACGAGTACACTCGTCGTCGCTTGCTGTTTGCGACACAACTTAGCCACGCAATTTTCAAAGAGCTCGCAACTGCTAAGTGGTTAAATGCGGCAGGACAGAAAAATTTCCTAAGATATTAGCATTTTGTCTGTAACAAGTCTGCGTGATCTTGATCAGCGGCTTTTGTTAATTTTGCCTTTTTGGCTCGAACTGGCGTTTAGTAGCTTTGTTTTTATTACCAAAGAAAGAAAGAAACGAATTGCGGAACATATACTACCGACCAAAACTTTGGGTACACACACTAATTTGCGAAATGTTCTTAATTTTCGTTGTACTAGTATGACATAAAAATGATCAACATATGTTATAATAGTCGAAATATCTTTTTAAAATATTAATAAAGAGACGTTATATATTGCTACACGTCCCGTTCATCAAAGTAACCACCTCTTTTCTTTGTCAATATTTTACACAGTTTTGGCATTCTTGAAACTAACTGTTCTAATTTTTCTATCGGTATGTTTCACAGACTAACGAACAACGACAAAGCTGAACTATTAGGTATTATAGGAGCTTATAATTTGCAGTTAAAAAAAAGCTGTGTATTTTTATAACAGTAAAATTATACAAAGGACGCACAAGTATTAAAAAAATGATGAAATATTAAGCCGCACATTTTGTATTGCGCGTGGAATACAAATATAGTAGGTGTACGCAAACTTTTGGCCGCTAGTGTATATAAGATGTAGCGACTTCGGTTGACTTACGAATATTCTACTGTGAGTTACATCGTAGTAAAACTAGTAATCGAATTAATGCAAATTTCACGTGCGATCTCGTGCAACGAATAAAACGTACAGCATGTACGTATACGCAACATACGAGTATATAAATATGTATGTATGTATACGTATACAAAGTCTTGGAATCGACCAATCCCCGCGGATACGGAAGTTTTGCGGTACGAAGATATAGAAACTCTGAGTTCAATTATTATCATCGTCGTTATCATTGTTACCAGCGTGGCGAGATCTTGGCTGCACAGATGTAACGCGAGAAAAAATAAATTACACGCGCAGATTTACATGTATTAGGTCGTTCGAAAAGTTTCTTTCGTTTTATAAGGAAGTAATGGATGCACGACATTTTTCATTTTATGTTATTTTATTGAATTACGTGCGATCGTAACAATAAAAATGGAACGAAATGGATCGTGCAAAATTCAATAAAATAATGTAAAACAAGAAAGGGTTGTGCATCTATTATTTCCTTATGAAACGTAAGAAACTTTTCGGACAACCTAATACAAAACAAAAAAAAAAAAGAAAGGAGAAAGTGCTAATGCTTGTGTGTTTGAAAATGGCCCTAATCGGCTGACGATAGAGTACTCTAAGAGCGTTAGTAATTTGCAAAGAATTTAGAGATCCTGCGAATAATCCCGAAAGCGTTAAGGTTACGAGAGATGACGTTATTACGATCAGCCGTAAATGATAGGTTGCACTTGAAGGTGACGTCTAGATTCTTGACAATGCTTAGCGTGGATAATGGTATAGTATAATTAAAGACTAGATTATCTTTCTTGCTGGTAAATCTAAGGATATAAGGTTTAATTAAGCTGAGGGGCAATTTATTCAACACACACCGATCATGAAATCTATTAAGCTCAACGTGAATTAATTGTGCGGATTACGAACCACTGGTTCCACGAAAAATTAATTGATATAATGAATAATTATAGGTTGCCGGATAATTACGGGTTGAATAGTTATAGGTATAACGATAGCTTGTATAATATTGGAAACAAATGTTACTTAAAGTTTCACATCTTTTATTAATCTGCTAAGGAATTAAACCAATTCGTAATATTTAATTACGGGAAGTTTGAAAAAATTAAATTTTTTAATACAAACAAATGGGAAAATATTACGAATCTTGAAGACTAATTTCATTGCAACTAATTTCATTCTGTCGAAGTATTTATTGGAAATTACAAGAATTTATAGAAGATCTGCGAAACGAAATGTCTGCAAAGCCTTGGCCTGGTTGGATTAAATGGTTTGGAATCCATTAAGTGTACAAATTCTACACCGTTTGTATTGCATTTCTGTAACTATTTTAAGAATCGCAATCGCAACCTTCCGCTACCTTCCCCATTTTTGTTAAATCTTAATTGCAATTTATAATCTTAATACTAATTATAATTGCGGCAATTTTTCCATGAAACATAATACGAATATTTTTTCCAGATTTTTACGAAATATTACACGTGTGATATTTGCAACTTATCGATGTACAAAGTAAACTATTACAATCATCCGATCTTGGTAGAACCAGCATTTCCCGGATTGATTATTAGTTCATAATATAAAGATGAAAGCTTCTCTATTTTTCTATGTGAAGAATTCCCCTACACAAAGACGACACAAAACCAAATGCAAATACGTTCGCAAAACTCTTTGAAAACTCTTTCTCGAAACTTTCATTAAGAGTTCTTTCCGAATATTCTTTCTTAACTCTTATCCGCAGTCTTCGCCCTTAAAAGGATTCACTCCCACGGTTACACATACATGCATTACACGTTATATATACGTATATACACATAGCAACGTTTAAACTAACCAACTAGCATTTCTAAAATATTAGCTGTCCAAACATTGTCTTTCCGTTTTGTAGAAAATATCTTTTACTCCCACGATATTTCAACAATCTGTAGCAAAGCGATTTTTACGTGCATTTTAGGAGAAAATTCCTTCTTGTATAAGGAATTTTCACAAATTGTTTTCGCAATCAATCGCTTAGAAAGTAGGTCAAAAATGTTAAATCCCTAAATTATTGGCTTTTACAAATTGGAGAGATGCAAGAATGCGATGATGGATAGATTGGAAAATTGAAGCAAATTGACGCTGAAACACCGAGAATCTGAATCGACCGAGTTAATTATCAAAAATTGGAAGATAAAATGAAGGAAGAGGTCTGTACAATGGAATGGAACAAGAGGAACGAAACGATATGAGACGAGGGCGAATGTATACATATTTCCGTCGTGACTGATTAAGTTAGCCAATCCTACGATAGTTTCGAAATCAGATGCGAAAGTTATACAGAACTTACCGACAGTTCGAATAATTTAAGCGGAACTTTTTGAGTCGACACAGAATGAAATTATTCGAACATGGCTGCAATATATCGTAGAACCGTTGCTCAATTTCTCTACATTTCCTTCTTTTTTCTTTTTTTTTTTTTTTTTTTGTTTTATCGCTTTGTACAATAACTTTCCGGCCGTTTCAACCATGCACTTTATGATATTTACCACAACAACCCCAGACCAGATAAAGTAACTGGCATGTTAAAAATATATTAGAACCAATACAAATACCTACTTCATAGAAATCACACATACGATAAGAAAAACGTCCACGGTTTTAAAGCAAATAGTTTATTACAGTGCTGTAAGTACTTCAATTTCTTCAGACTTCGTCAGATCGCAGGATCTAGATGGAAGAAATAAGCAACACTTAAAATGGATGACATTTTCTATCGCGACCACCATGTTAAATAATAATAATAATAATAACAGTAATTAATAATATATATGGTATTTAAGTAACCAAATTACGAAAATACTAACGTTAAAAAATAATAACAAGCTGAAAGAAAGATAAAGATATAACTGGTTAATGATACTCTTTTTAAATAGACGTATTTATTTATCTTTACGCGTGTAGGAGGAAGAAGAGAAAAACAGGAACTAACGAGAAAATTTCACGATCACATGTAGGTGTATGTTAACGAGAAATCTTCGTTCTATGGGCAGGGTCGCTGGACAAGTTTATTTGCATGTTTTTAAGATAGGATTTCAACAACAACGCGGTGAGTGTATACCGCGAGAGGTTGGCTTGTTGTTGAAATGAAAAGTTGAAATTACGTGTAATTTAAAAAATTGGGAAACTTAGGTTTCTATAAACGAGAGAAAAGGAATGTGATTCGTTTCTGTTTCTAGCGTTTCGCCTGCAAGATGCAACGATATAAATAAATATTTGACTGGCCGATTTTCATTCCCTTCGAAGAAGAGAAACTATTACGTATATCGGTGTAAATATCAACGCCCTCGACAGCCAGTTTTATGGTCACGTTTCTGACTGCGGGATCAGAAATTCCTTTCTGTCGTTAGATAAACGAGCAATGCGTCCCAAAGGATTTCTTAAAGTGTCTCGCAACCCTTCTTGGACGACGATAAATTTTTCTTGCCGCCGTCAAGAGGAAAGGAAGCCCCCTCTCGAATGCGTGCGACGTACCTTCGCGCAACTCTACAGGGACGCCAAGCCATAATTAACAATTCGATATATAGGAGATGAGAAATTGAAAAATATACGTAGCACGTTCGATATGGGAATGGTTTCCACGTTGCTTGATTTCCCATTATTAGGACGCATTGGCAAATTTGGAACGGGTACAGCCAACGAGCAACGGAACGGGGCGAAAGCAAGGGGAAAGTAATAACGGAGATACCGAGAGGAAGAGATGGCGATATTGGAAAAACAGTGGGAGAACGATAAGATTAGAGAATGAAAGTACGACGGATTATGCAAGTGCATAGAAGATATCAGGATGTCACTGCACTTAAAGAAAGCGTTATAACTAGCGGGAAACGTGGAAGAGGCGAACAAGTATTGGATGAGATCGGAAGAGGAAAGAATATGTAAAATCCATGAGGGAAATATCGAGGGTACGTTGAAACGTGTGATAGAAGACGGCGTAGTAGTGGAAGGAACAAACACGAACGTGGAGAAGATTCTGCGTGATAAAAGAATCGAGTGTAGAAATGGTTAAGGAAGAGGAAAGATAAAGAAGGCAACGATGGGAGAAATATCAAAGATTAAAAGGTGCAACAAGCAGACGGCTAGCAGTAGGAGCGGCTGACGGAAATGATAGTTTCAGAATAGGAAGAACTTCTAGCGTAGATTCTTAAATACATAGTGTGTGGTAACTAGGTTAAGGCTAGCATAAGAATAAAGTACGCGAGTGAATGAGTGAAAAGATGGGACGAGGAGGAGGTGTTGGAAAAATTGTAAGCAAGTTATCACTATCATTATTTTGACATCTTTGTTTCCGTTGTTTTTCTTCGTCTGTATTCTTATAGTTTTAGAATTTTTATTCGCAGACAAAACAGATAACACAGCATTCTTCTAAAGGGAAAAAAGTCAGTTGAAATTGGAAGAACGTAAATCATTAATCGTATTTTCTTAGATGTACAGAGTGCTATCTCTCTGCATCGATGCATTTTATGACTTTCTCCATATAGTCGGGGAATCAAGTCGATTCTGTCATCACGAATCTATAACATATACATATAATAGAACTCTGGCGATAAAAATTAAAGATTCACAAATCAAGCGTATAAACGCGGAAGCTTTCTAAGGAAGCGTTTTAGGGGCAATTCTGTGAATCAAACGAATCCACTGACAGCGAAAGAAGCACTAAAAGACCTACTAAATATACTGTACCTATACATACCACCTACAAGTATACCGAAATTAGGTTAGAAATATATACGAATAAATATGTACTACGCGTATATAAATCCAGGCTGTGTACGTATACACAGACGTCCTGTAATGACATCTCAATGGAAATCGGAAATGACCATTCACATGCTTCCAATCCCGACTGTTATAGCAATTTTCCAAACGTCGAATCGAGGAGAAATATATGGAAAATGAGAGAAAGAAACATTTCTTAAGTAGAAGCACAATCTAACTTCATTTGCTCGGTCCAATTTCATGGTATCTGTATCTCATATAGCTTACCGGCTTATAGTGATAAAACGACTTCAACTGATAAATGGCTTCTGGCGAAAGGATTCAAGCCACCTTTTGGCGGCAGTAATGCGTGGTTGAATAGCAATCGATATAAAAGTAGGATTACCAGTAGCTCGTATCTTCGGACACCCACGAGCGCAGCATCGGTTGCGATCTCGTTTCGATCGAGCAATTCAAGAGTGAAATGTAATTTTAGTTCCTACTACTTTCCATATTTATGCTCACATCGATTTAATATTCTTTGACTCGAAATTAAAACGTAAACATTTTAAACTCCGACATTCTACCGTTCTTATTACTTATAACACTACGGATTAGAAAATATCGTTAGAAAAAAGTGCCTGTTATCGAAAGATGCGTAACGAGGAATCTACGTATTCTTGAAATATTCGACATTCTTAAATTTAATTCTGAAATTAATATTCTTCAAGCTCTTTAAATTTGTCGATATATCCGCGCAACGTCTATATAACGAGAAAGAACGCTCGTTCGAACAGTAATTTTCCCTTAATTCGAGATTCCGCGATTTTAATGAACGTCGATGAGAACGTCTTCTAACGTCATATCGCCGGCCAGCCAGTTCGAAAGTAACAAAAGCGCAGGAACGTTTCACGGCACGTGTGCACTTCGAATCGACATTTCGCAGAGCGAGTTCATTCGATGCACGAAACAACCACGAGAAGCAAACACGGCCAAAGTTGCCCGTCAGGCTCGATTAATCGAACAACGTTCCCGTTTTCCAGCCAAAAGAAATTTCGATGTTTCGAGGCTGAAGCTCGCACGTTGCAGAAGTTAAAGCATTGCTGCGGTTGGGATGAGTAATGGAGGACGAAGGCAGCTGTTTGTCAGAAATATTTCCAACGTTTCGACGACGCGGTTCCATCGAAACGACATCGATACGCGACGATTTCGACGGTAATCGAGAAACAAGGGGAACTTCTTATTGATTCACATTTCGCGTTATCCTCTTCAAAGTCTCATTGTTGCCGAACGTTTGCCGCGATATCGGATGTGGGTATACCAGACTTTCAATGGAAAATTGGCTCGAAAATAATTAAATCGTTATGTTCTTGGAAAATATCACTTTGGATAAAAGAACGGTATTCCAAGGTATCGTAATGCTTCTTTCGCAACAAATATTTTATTTTTTTATATTCTCGCATTTTATAATTTATATTTTCGCATAAAATATTTTACGTATACTGTTATCGTACATTATCATTTCGATCGTAAGTCATAGATCGAATAAAATCTTTATTCGATTTACAAAATGTATTCCAATTATTTCGCCATTTCACTGAATTGAGTGTTTTCCTCCTTCCTCTCTTTTTCTTTTCTTTTTTTTTTTTTATTTGAACATCGCGTGGTATATTTTAGTTCGAAAGATTTTGTTAATTGTGTAAGATACCGATGATTAAGGATTTCTTGAACGATCTACTCTTCGCTATCTTTGACACGCAATAGAAATTTATGTAAGAGATAAATATTACAATAGAGACTAGTTCTTGCAGAGGGCTGTCTATCGTACGAGACAGTTTCGTTGGTTCTAACGAAGCTTCAAGTTGCGAGATACGACGACCGAGTAGCTTTGAACGTAGATTTTACAAGTATCAACGAAATATGATTTCCATAATATCATGCTGCTAGGAAAATGCTTCGGAGACTCGAGCCCAATTTTTTGCAACATTCTATATATTACATTATAATTGGTGTAATTGGCTCCTTAACAGGCTAACAGGCTGTATTATTATTCGATAACGAACGAAATAACTATGTGGTAAGCAGAAACAAACTGCTAACGATTTTGTCCATTCAATCTTCTCTCTAGCGTCGATATACCATCGATAAAGTGAAATTCCGTCTTTGGTATCGTGACGACGTTTCCACCTCTGTGATTTCCACGGTGACCTCACCTGAAAGCGTTCCAGCATCCCGCAGGTTGCTTCGCAAAAGATAAGTCGATAAGTCGAGTCAACGGTATCGAAGGTATCGCTTCAAAAGCAGTCAAAAGATCGACAACACGGGCTACCGTATACAGAACAGTTTGAACGGAGTTTATTCGCGGTTTGCTGCCGTCTTTATGGCCCCGAACGCGGATGGGGAAAGTTCGATTAACCGATGGGCGGGTTAATTGATTTTATTAGATGTTCGAAACGAGTTGCGAACAAAAAACTGATACCGCTTGCTGAGGTATAATTTTATATAACGTAAGGGATAAAAAGCTGAAAACCACAAGGAAATTACGATATTAAACGACTAATAAATTAATTCTCCGATTATCACAGACAGTTATTAAAAATGTAATTCGATAATTACCGTAGGAAATATTCTGAAATTAGACGAGTCTTTTGGCGTTATTATTAAACCTAGATTATATCATTAATCAAAACAGTAGCAAAATCAATTTACACGTCAAACTCGGACGAATCGAACGAAAGTACAGCGCATTCTGCACGTTCGTTCATAAACCAAATAAAAACCATTCAGCAGAGTACGAGATACGATGTCGGAAGTTCCCAAATATTACATCGTTAACGCACGAAATTACCAAACTTCCATCTGCAAGATTTTTCCGCTTTTAACTTCTCCGACATTTGCTCGGTTATTACAGCTTTCTCTAAGCTGGGGCACGATGCTAAAATAGCAATTTCCATCTCGAGCAGACTACGACCGTTTCCCCTAATTACGCACGACACGCGATAAGTAAACTATTCAAATACGTCAATCGATTAATTTTCATCCAATTATTTTAATTACCGCTACATAGTCCAAAATATAATCTCGCATGGCCGTCTTTGAGAAGCGCAGAATCATTGGGACGTCTTGAAACAGTGTGTGTGTGTGTGTGTGTGTGTGTGTGAGCGGACAAGGGAGTTGAACGCGCTGTAAATTCGCTCTCGCCGCATGCAATTATGCCATGGCTGGCCTATACTCCTGCTTTCGCTGCCGAGTAAACTGGTTAAGACTCGTGGGAGTAATCCCTGACCAGGGTAATAACCAGCTTTGTTAACTGTTTCTGTTTAAACGCCACGCGACCAGACATCTCCAATAGAAAATACGTGTATGGTCAATGTTAAATATAATTCTCGCTAATCAAACGTCACAGGGAAGTGATCTCTGAACGTTAATAAAGATGCTTATTGTCGTAACGATTCGTTGCTGTCGATACGATTAGTGGAAGTAACGTGACAAGACTCGTTAGAAAGACGGGAATTTGGAGGATAACTGTAGGGAGAATGAGGAGAAAGTTAGGACAGCCGTTCAACTTTCCTTGTGTATCTTTCGAATAATTCTGCTGTCGTATTAACTTTCGAAGACTGAAGTCAAAGTAGGAGAATCAATAGCCGAGTTAGTCAAAAAGTCGAAGAGGAACGGTTGAATGAAATTGGATGACGCGGAAAGGGGGTAGAATAGAGTCGTTCGTGGTATTAAGAAGTTTGTAGCGACTACGAATTGTTCTTAAACATGCTTTTAAATATCTTTTTGAAGAACTTTGGACGTTTGGAGAGAGACGAAGTTACGCTTGTTAGGCTTGCAAATTACGTATTCTATTTTATTACAGTCTATAAACCGTATCTTTATCTGAAATATCCGAACCATAACCATGTTACCTTAAACCATAAAATTAATACGCACGAGAAAGAAACAGATTTTATGAATGAAAACTGGAAACGTCAATTAACGGCTATACAAAACGTCAGATCGTAGCTACCGATGAATTTGTTTCGGAATTGTGCTTCGATTTGCATATAAAACAAACGCAAATCTCGCTAACAAAATGAAAACTACACGCGCAATCAAGCATACCAGCGATCGTACAAAAAACGCGTTTCATCATCGCCGACCAATTCATATTCATCGCCGATTCATCTCTGGCACCATCGATAATCCTTAACGACACCTGCAGTTGTACGTGATTTTTCCAGCAAACATGTATCTAACTTTTTCAGCCACCTCGACTGGCTCATAAACCAGACAAGAAGCAATTTCACGATCAAAAGCGATCGATCGAATGCAATCTGAGCCGGCTAAAAAGAAAGAAAACGATCGAATCGAGTTCTGTAAAAGCGAACAGCTACACCACGAAGGTATTCCAGCTCTTTAACTTCGGCAACTGTGCCGACACCAATATCGTAACGCCTACTTGTCACGATCCGATGTTCGGTGCACGCGGACGGAGTAAGTAGTTCGTAGTGAAATGCTAAATACCGTCGACGACCCGCGTGTCTATTTATAGAGGCGGCTGGATCGATATTAGGCCGGTATAGCAAGAGTAAACCGGGGCTAGAGCACGCGAGAAGGAAAAAAGAGGAAAGGGAAGTGAGAAAATACGACGAAATCGCCAAGAGAAGCTTACAGAGGGTAAATAGAGAAAGCGAAGCGAGATGACAGAGATATCAAGTGAAAAAGATAAGTACAGCTAAGAGCGTAATTAAGACATTGTCAGGCGAGTTTGATGTATTCTTGCCTGGCAAATGCGACAGACTGAAATATATTAGGCCATAATATTTCATTTTTCCAAAGTATTACGTCGTATCGCGTTGTTGGGAATTTCTTAGTCTCCTTCCGCCGTTGTAAGTGCCAACATCGCAATGAAATCAACGAAGAAGCCTATCTACCGGAAGAAGTCGATCGTCCAGGCAACAAATTGATTTATTTTGCATAGTTTGCTTAAAAAAAAAAAAAAAAAAAAAAAAAAAAAAAAAAAAAAAAAAACAGGTTTTCCGTAGCAGCGTTTCCAGGTTGTTGCAGTGCCTTGCCTTTTAACGGCCGGAATTTATTATTCCGATGAGTAACGGTGATAAAGGTTATTAACGAATTATGAGCTTATTATCTCGCTCGTTTCACACCACTTTTATGTCACTCTTTGTAAAAACTCTGCCATTACTTTTGATGGCTTGAGATGACTTTCGTTCGTAACAGTCTTTTATTTTATACGGCTCTCGCGGGCTTATGCGGTGCACTTGCTGGTTACGTCCTTTTAATAGGCCATGAAATAAATCAAAACGTTTTTTATTTGTTACACAGAAGGGACCAAAAGATGTATGCGCGCGTCAATAGACGTTAGCTGCGTGCTTTCTCGAAATTGAATTATAGTCAGTTACGAAATTTCTATTCCTCAAACGTGCATACTTCTTTTTATCCCGCTCCGTATATTGAAATTTTTTTTGCTCATAATTCGCGATAATTGAGCTTCAACGTTTTAAAACTCTTCCTTTTTTTTTTTGGTACAAAGTGCACGGATAAGGGAACGTCGAAGGGGGCGTATCGCCCGGGGAATCCCAGTTTTGTTCCAAAATCAGAAGCGCAAATGCGAAATGTGAAAGTTCACGTTAAATTTAGTTGCAACGCCGCTCATCCGAGCTTCGCGTTTGATCTCAAAGCAAACCACGATCTACTCCAATCTTCCACCTGCTCTGCTTGTTTCTTCCCTTCACACGCTCCTCCTCCACCTTTTGTTCATGTTTCTACCCAACGAATCCTTTTCTTCGTTTCGTTTCCCTTTCCTGCGAAACATCGTTAGAGTGTTCTCGTCCAGTCGAGTCTATAACAACGGTGAATTTAAAAGCAAGAAGAAAATTTGCAAAGTGAATTGTAGTAGTTAACGAGGTAAATGTATTTCGGGCTCCAGCGAATAGATCCGGATAGGAGATTTCTTTGAAAATATTTAATAATTAATAATAATTACTAATTGTATACATTAAGCAAGTAGAACCTAGATTTTTCATTCGAAATCGTCTGAATCTTCGTACGAAGAGTTTTAGACATCGAGCTTGAATTTAACGAGATTTACAGATTTACAGATTTCGAACATATGAAAAGAATGGAAAGATACGGAAAAAGATGATATGCAAAGATATACGTAAGGAAATAATGGATGCACGACATTTGTCGTTTTATATTATTTTATCGAATCACGTATGATCGTAACGATAGAAGTGGGACAAAATGGGTCGTACAAAATTCGGTAAAATAATATAAAACAAAAAAGCGTTGTGCGTCTATTATTTCCTTATGAAACGGAAGAAACTTTTGGGACAACCTAATACATGTAAAAATATGTCTGATCAACGTTGATCCTGAAACATATCTTTCCGACGTGATATTAAGTTTTGTATTTATCACGTTTTTCAACGTTCCATTTAGAAAAATCGAAACGTCGTGGTACAAATTTCCCAGTCGATGCTCCCGGGCAGCCGCTCCGCTGCGCTCGCGTTGCGCTCAATACTCAAACATTTCAAACATTTGTCAAAATACAATCGCGGCAGCCGTATAAAATAAAAAGTCGAAAAATATAATACGCGAAATCAATGCCGTTAATGCTTCGATTGTGATTTAAATTGGACGCTTGTGAACACGTCGGTTTGTCAATTTTTTCACGTCAACCAACACCATGCCACCTCTAAATAAAAGACGACAAATATCGTCGTTATACTTGCCTTGATATTTCAGTCGCTCGACTTTTCCCAATATCCCTACGAAATTCATGGTTAGACTGCGGAATTTTACACAAATTTCTCTTTTTACAGACACGACTAAGGAAACAGAATTTTCAGATTCGTTTTGCTTATTCAAAATTATAACGATTGCTCTATCTTACACATTTTATACATTTTCGCTACACATTAAGTATATTTCACATAATGTTTTTATTGTAACATACAAATTACACATTATACGCGATCTGTGCTTATCTTCGTCCGTAAATTTCTAAAACAAACGCAGAAAACTGCGCAGTGTATCAAATTGCCATTCGAATATACAAAAGTACATTAAAGAACGAGCCCGAGTCCAATGGAAATCGTTTTAAAAATCCATCCTTCGAACTTTGCCGTTTCCTCGAGGCGAAATCTTTCCTAAAGCCTGTTCCTCTTGTCACAAGAACTCGTACAAACAAATTTTGCAAAATGGAAGCTATCGATGGAGAATCGTTCTACTTCTACTTTCTACTAGAGAATACCACTAACTCAACTCTTGTATAACGAGATAGACGCGAGTCGATCGTGTTCTCGCATGAAAAGGAACGCCAGCCGACTCGGTTGAAACTCTGAAATAGAATGTGCAAAGGGGCCCATTAACAACCTGTTTGTACACTCCAACGCTCTGAAGTGAGCACTTTCCGTGCCACTTCATCTTCTGCTAAGAAGCTGACCTCGCCGAACGCCCGGATCCTATTGTCTCCGAAGTGAAGCGACGTCTTCGCCACAAAAAAACAAGAGGATAATTCTATACGAACTCGTGTCTGTTTCCCATTGTCATTCGTTTCAATGACGGAGCCCTAACGTGACGGATCTCTTTGCCTTACCTTCGTTTTGCCACCGAGTGGAACGAACTGGACTTGCGCTAATTAAGAATTTTTCACAGAACACGTCGAGTACCTTTTGGTGCTTCGTTCACCGCAGTCGAGCTCGAAATGTTTCTATGCAATTTGACGATATATTTACTTTGAAAGAGCTGGCTTTGTACGATCGAGAAGATAGGTACAAACGTAGTTTGGAAATATGGTAAATATTTTCGATATAAATATTCTATTTGTGTATCATAGAGATAGATATAATATCGCACGTTTCAAAGGAGAAGGCAATTGTTAACAATCTCTGCTTCAATGTATACTTTAAAAGTTTGATAAATATTTCGAACGCGGATACTTCATGCCCATAGGTACTCCACGTAAAAATGTATTTTTTTGATAGTATTCTATTTTCCAAGAGCAAGCGAAACCACTTTTACACTTTTTCGAACGCGGTTTCGCAAATCGAAATTTACAGAACGTGAATGTGTTCTTTATTTCTGATCTTTCGGTATTTTCTATATTATACGCATTCGTTCGTAATCACGACACTGTGTATTAGAAATTCGAAATTCTCAATCGTTGAGCGACATTTAACGACTCGGCCGATCAGCTGACCTCAAATCGAACTAGAACATTGTATACGATAATTTTACTCTGCTGGTTGCTATATATAAATCGGTCGTTTTATACGAATGGTTTTCTGATGGCAGAAAAAGCAAGGTGGAAAGGATAAAAAACGGGAAAGCAAAAGAAGACGAAGAACGAGAGAAGCGAGTTTCATTCTAGTCCCGCTAATGGTCTCGTCAATAAACTTACTCAGCAAATCCTGACTTACACGTATAACGGCTGATGTTGTGTGATGCAGGTTTTACGTACGTACCACGATCAATGGAGAGGACTTCGCAAGAATAACAATTACTAGATAGTCCTCAAATTGCGCTTTCGCAAGTTAATGTACAGCTATCTAGATATTATCAAGCTTCGAAATATTTGTACATTCTCTGCCAATCTTCTTTAAATTCTTTTTTTTTTTTTCCTTTGAAACGATACAATGAACAAAACAAGGATCAACACGAAGAACAAAATTGTAAAATTATAATTTCGTCAGCGAGCTGTAACGTTAAATTCTCGATTTTTGTATACCTTTATCTGAATGGGCAGATGGTTACTATAAAATACATGTCGATATTCTCTGACGCGAGAGGATCCTTTCACACGTGTAATCCAATTTCTGTATTCTTGCACACGAATGGTGGCTTACGATATATCTACCATGGCGCAAATAATTAATCTGTCGTAAACTTTAGCGAAATCATCGTCAAACGTTTACCCTCGCAGCTTACTCGCCGCACATCCAATTTGAATGGATATTTTTAGCACGTCGACTCTTACTCTCGTTTTGGCAAACGGAAGAAACCTGTTATACCTTGAAAAGATTTTTAACATACACAATTGGAACGAGAAGTCTTTTTCCTCGCGTTTCGTTTAAACCGCGCGCGAAGATATTTTTTAATTAGTTAGAGAAATATAAAAAGAAAGAGCTTAAGAGGATTCAGAAAATCCATCGACGTGTACAGTATAATATTCAGTTACAATATTTGTTAATGCATTATATTGTATTATATAGTATTTAGCCATAGTTATAGCGTTGTAGCATAGTTTTGACGGAGATAATTGATAAACCAATGTGTCGTTGATGATATTTTTATTTATACTTTCTTGAAAAACGTTATATATATATATATATATATATATATACGCACACGTATAATGTACATATATAGTGAAATGGATTTTCAACATTAATTTTCAGGAAAATTAGTCCTTGCATGATCAAATTTTATCTCGCGCTTTTAATTTTTTCCGCGGAGGATCAGTCTCTCCCCGTTTCTACAGCACTTTCAGCCACATCTTAGTAATTTACTTTAACGAAGTACAGTAGATGTTACTGTCACAGTATGTGTACCGTGTTAGCTTTCACGATAACTCTTCTCTGCCATTTTGTCATTTAACTTCCGACATTTAACGATTATCGCTGCACGCTGCAAAGTTTACAAAGTAAACTACCAAGAACACGCACGAATTAAAAGTATCCCCGCACTTTTTATCAATGAAACGCGTCCGTCGTTGCGTTAGTTTTATTTCTCGTCGATTGCGCATTCGCGTTATGAGAAACAACCGGATGAGAGCTTTTTACCCGAACATGTCAATTTTGCAGTGGAATAAAGGAGATACGAGCTCGGGCAAAAATCTCGAAACTCTCAATGAATTATTTCGTAATTCCTACGTGGAAGGCTACATATCGTTATAAATGATCCCACGTATCCTTTGATACCAGATCGCGAACAAGCAAAAAAGCGAAACTCACGCTCCAAGCAAGGATCTGGAATTCTTCGATGGAAAATCGTTACTCGAGATACGGTGTTTGTATTTGACCGTGCGAGTCATTCCCTTAATAGAAGCTCCGTACTTTTCAATAGCATTATTTTTACTTTTCCTTTCCTCTTCTCCTCTAACAAAATGCTCGTTATTCTTGGAAGTGTGGACATTTCGATTTTGAGATCAATCGTTGGCAAGCTACTGCATGATTCATAGAATAATTCTAACTGTATTCCAGCAACTATATTCCATTGACTACTTGTTGCAAGGATAATGGAATTATGCTGTTACTTTCGCTCTCTCTCTCTCTCTCTCTCTCTCTCTCTCTCTCTCTCTCTCACTCTCTCTGAATTTTGAGAATTACCTATCATTCTGTATTAAATATGCATGAAAATTAATTAAACCGAAAGGCTAGATTAAAGTTCGTAAATGAAAATGTTAAACGTCGTGAATTACAGGTTGAAATTCATGGTCAGAATATAGCTTGAATTTAAGCTTCTTGAAGGTTAATGATTAGATTCGCGAATCATGTAGAAATTATGTCTGTGTACAACTAATCAACTTCCTAAAAAAAACATCATAAAATACATGAACTTTTATCAAATTTTCCGTTATTTATCTCGCGATTGATCTCGGGAATTGAAGACTTGAAATTAAAGGAGATGCATCGTAAAGTAATCGCTATTACAATTAATGCTTTTGCATCTAACGTAGAAATCAAAGATTGGAAGAAGATATTCGCGACATTTAATCGATCGATATGTAATTTCTCGACAAATATGTAATAAACATGTGAAAACGTACAGATAACACAGCAAACATACGTAAGTATACCATGTAGTATAACAATATGTTTGCTAACATTGTTCGCAACTTCACCGTGTATTCCGTATGTTTCTCGTGTCATACAACGTACGTGCCACTTCTTTTCTTCGCTGAAATTGTCGTCAAGATGCAGGAATAAAATGCAAAACGGAGAAAAATAGAGGGAAAAGGGAGGAAAAAGAGAAAAGAAAGCGGCGATTCGAAGCAACATTTCGTACGCTACAAGGAGAGAATCACTTTGTAAGCACAGATCTATCGATCGATCGAGCAAAGTATCGATATTCAGACTTGGACGAGTCTGCACCTCTCGGTGAATTGCACCTTTTTTCCCCAGACCTCGATCAAACGTGAGCTTCGATAGCTCTTTTCTCCGAATGAAAACTTTCACAGACTTCCACCGTTCACGCCCGAATCGTTTATCTTTCAACCGCAAGCTTTTTTACCTCGTCAGACTTTGCTTTCCCTACGATTGTACGCCTAAACAGCGTTTAAATTCAGATTCAAAATGTAGATGCATTTCGTGTTCTCGCTTCTTGGATTTAGAGCAAAAATGTACATACAATTCGTGTCTTCTTCTCTTCGATGTTTATGCAATTTCACGCTTCTACAAACACGACTAAACGAACACAAACGTAGATTTGTTCCATCTACTAAAGTACCATAACGATGGCTAATACTTGCTAAATATTTTACATTGTATATTTACGCGTTACATGCATTCTCTGTATACTTCTACGTGTTTATCCGGAAGCAATCGTTCGGAAACCGAAGACAAATAACTTGATACGTCCGACAGCGAACAAATCACATGTTATTCGTTTCAAGTAATCAAGTACAGGAATTCTAGAATTTCGCCACAAACAGACGAAACAGCAAAAAAGGGCTTTCCATCCAAAGAATTATTCGCTCTAGATAATTGAGAAAATAATCTTTTCTAAGACATTAAACGCGTGTTTCCTAAGCGTCCCTCGTTTCATTCATCGCACGCTACAAGGATCATGAATTCTAGAAATTCACCGCGAACGGCCACCGAGAAACGTACAAACTGCGAACTTTCCATCAAACAAGTTTGACTGGGAAAAGTCAAAGGCAAGAACGTTGCAACTACTCGCGGTTTACGTGACGCGAAATCAAAATTTCGGAGAGACAGCAAGAACGCGCAATCGCTGGGACCAAGAAGGAAATAAACGTGGAAGAAAAACGATTGCGAGGTAGAAGGGAAACGTGAAAAGTAGCGAAGCGAACGCAGCAGCAAGAGTTATACTTTGTGGCAGGGGTCTTTTGGTCGCCGAATGGGAAGAATCGATATTCACGCGCGGGTCGATATCTCGCGGCAAGGCCATACCACGACCCTTCTGCATTATTGATGTTTGATGGACGGCTTTTGTGGAACGGGGTGTCTCGCTGTTTGCGGGTCACCAAGCCTCGCGTGCCGACTGCTCTGTGTCACAATAATTTTCTCGCTGCGCACCGGTTATCCTTTTCAACGATGAACGTTTGCATGGTGAATGCCTGGAATGCGACTAATCGACACATTAACAGATAACTAACTACCCTTTTTCAATGCATTCACCGGCGCATTAGGTCGTAGCACGAGTTTTTATTTTATCAAAAGTTCCACGGGAAATTGCAGAAATTACGTCTTCGATCATCGACGTTTCGATCTCGTTTACTGTCGGTTAGAAACTGACTTTTCTGTCACTTTAACCGTTAGTTTTTCATCGCGTTCTGTTAACTTTGCTACTTTCTTCTTTTTTCTTTTTGTTGTCCCCTCGTGAAATTTATAAATTTATGACACATCTGACAGAATCTGAAATACTTATTATTTGCTATTTAAGTTGCCATATTCTCATCGTTCTATCGATCTTCTTCAACTTTGCAACTATCGAGGGTGAAACAGTAATTAAGAAAATAAATACGTTGTTGATAACGGTTTATATGTTTAAATGTTTAACGGTTTAAATGTTGATAACGGTTACGCGCTCTCTATCGTTATTATTCATTTATTTCTTAATATCAACTTATTCTCCGCTTACACGGTGTCCTCTGCGTAATCGAAATTCTGGAAAAGTCAGAAAATTAATATCTCGTATTACGGACCTAACGTATGGGACGGTTAAAGATGAATAAATTGTACCGAGACTATAGTAACTAAACATGATTTATTGGATGATAGGACGTCGAGGATGATGCATGTTTATACCCATACGTAGGACACATCGATTCCATCATACTTTCATAATCGCCAAACTGTCTATCGTTAATGTTTATCGTCAAAGACATGGAAGTTTTAGAAAATCTTTCAATCTACGTCAACTTAATCGCTGTACAAATACTGTAATAAATACAATGAAGTGGAAATTCTTCTTGCAACCATTGTACGTTCTGTCTATAGAATTTCAAACTTAAAAGTGAGCCTTAAAGCAGGCTTTTCGGTCCAGCGGCGTTCATTGTCAGCCTTCGACTATAACCATAACGTTAACCGTTGAAAAAAGATAGCCTAAAGTTTAAAGGGATTTAACCTGCGAAGAAAAAATTGAAACTTTGCCATTGTACCATATTCCTTCGTCAAAATTTCCCTCGACAAAATTTTCATTAAGCGTGATAACATGGATTGACTCTTCCTCTTCCCGCTAATTGGCAAACTAAATTACTTTAGATCCTCTGAATCCCCTAAATCCGCCACGTACAGATATATCGAGCCATAGCGCGGCGCACGCGCTAACTGTGCAATTGCGCGCTCTTGGCAAAAAGAAACATCGCTAAATTTAAAAAATAGAAGGATGGACGAACGCGATAGCGGGACAGACACGCGAGCACAAACCTATCGGCTCGTCGATATTGTGCTAGCGGGCGCAAAGCGAATTCTTTTCAAGACGATATTGGAATCTCGCAGGCCTATCGAGCTTCCCAACGAGTAAATCACGGCAACGGGACACGCTGATCGATAATGCTTTCCGGTAGCGCGGTTTTTCATCCACGCGCCACCAACAAACGCATTATACGCGCCAACCTTTGCAAAGCAACACCGATTCGAATCAAGCAATTCCGGTCGCTCCTACGATCCAATACTCGTTGCTCTTTCTATTTGCAATTACAGGTACTATTTCGGTACGTACAAGCGGATTTTGTTCGCGACGTTTGCAATTTGTTTGAATGCCCTGACCTTTCCCCGTTTCTCGTTTTCTGCTGTACGTAGGCGTATGAACTACGCAGGCTCGCACGGGTTGCTAATAGACTGCGGATATTTACGCCAACTCGTAGTTTTAATATGGTTAAAAGGAAAATAGAACCACGGTAGAAACTTGCTTTACCTGTCGAATATTATAAGAATTCTAAAAACAAATAATACACGGACAAAAACTGTTTCTGGTATTAGCCTCTTATAAACAGGGATAACATGTATATTATCAATTTTTAATAATGCCTTCTTTAAGAATAATACAGCAAATATAAAGAATTAAGGGCAAAGAAAGTATTTGTACACTTATAATTCTATTGCTAAACTTTGAAAGAATGTCTTCTTTTTTTAATAATGCCTTCTTTAAGAACAATACAGCAAATATAAAGATTTAAGGGCAAAGAAAGTATTTGTACACTTATAATTCTATTGCTAAACTTTGAAAGAATGCCTTCTTTTTTTAATAATGCCTTCTTTAAGAATAATACAGCAAATATAAAGATTTAAGGGCAAAGAAAGTATTTGTACACTTANTAATTCTATTGCTAAACTTTGAAAGAATGCCTTCTTTTTTTAATAATGCCTTCTTTAAGAACAATACAGCAAATATAAAGATTTAAGGGGGGAAAAGTATTTGTACACTTATAATTCTATTGCTAAACTTTGAAAGAATGCCTTCTTTTTTTAATATGCCTTCTTTAAGAATAATACAGCAAATATAAAGATTTAAGGGGGGGAAAAGTATTTGTACACTTATAATTCTATTGCTAAACTTTGAAAGAATGCACATACCCTCGTGACATGAATCAAAATGTAAACATTTGTTTATTTACACATTGGTTTCGACCTGCTCACGACGTTAGTACGTCTGTGAACAACCTAGAGAAACCATGGCAAGCAAGAAAAGTGAAATATCTGTATCGCTGCGAGATCGTGTGATTTTTCTTCGGAAAGGTGGGGAGAGTTACCGAAAAATTGGCAAAGCTTTAAATTTAAACTTCACAACGGTGCAATATATTGTTCAGAAGTATGAACAAACGGGAAGTACGGACAATAGGCCACGATCAGGTCGGCCGAAAATACTTACAGATGGAGAACGTCGGAGTGTTATTAAAGAAGTTACAAAATTTCCATTTATCAGTGCTCGAACTTTATGCAACGATGTCGCATCAACATCAGGGAAGAATGTATGTCCTCAAACTATTCGAAACATTTTGCACTCCTCTGAAATATATAGTAGAGCTGTTAGAAAAAAGCCCTTTATAAATAATGTGAATAGGGAGAAACGGTTAGGATTCGCTAAAACGTACTTTAAAAAACCAATTGAATTTTGGAAAAGCGTTATCTTCTCAGACGAATGTAAATTTAACATTTTTGGCTCAGATGGGAAGAAATTTGTTTGGCGAAAACCCAATACTGAACTTCAGCAAAAAAACATCCACACAACCGTTAAGCACGGCGGAGGAAATGTGATGTTATGGGGCTGCATGGGTTACAATGGTGTTGGAAACATCGCGTTTATCGAGGAGTCAACGAATGCCGAAAAATATATCGACATATTGCGTAACAATTTACCCGAAAGTGCAAAGAAATTGGGTCTGAATAGGACTTACTACTTTCAGCAAAACAATGATCAAAAGCACACAACTAAAAAAACGAAGGAATGGTTATTATGCAATGTCCCAAAACAACTGATTACGCCACCCCAGTCTCCCGACATTAACCCCATAGAAAATTTATGGCACCTATTAAATATTGAAATAAGAAAAAGAAAGATATCAAATAAACCAGATTTACAACGAATTATTTTACAAGAGTGGCCAAAAATATCTAAAGAAATTACAAAAAAATTAGTCGAATCTATGCCAAAAAGGCTACAAGCCATTATAGATGCAAAAGGAATGCATACAAAATATTAATTAGAATCTGAACCATTAATAATTTGAAATTTTCTAGTGAAGTCGTAGGTGTACAAATACTTTTTTGGCCCTCAAATTTTTATATTTATTGTATTATTCTTTTATAACATATTATTAAAAGTTTTTGATGTGCATATTATTTTTGTTTATAGGAGGCTATTAATGGAAGCAATTTTTTTTTATTTGTTACTTACGTAAATAAAGTTATTGCAAAAAAACTACAAATACTTTTTGGACCCGCATGTTAAATACTGAGAAATGATTTATTATGACACTGTAGTCACCGATTACAACCGTTCGCTCTGATTTACTTGATGTCTCGAATTATACTCATCGTTACATCGGAAGCCTTTACCGAAGGCGTCTCGGTCGACCGTTAGCCGACCGTTACGAACGTCCTTACTCGGTTATTACGGTTCGCAATGACGAGTCATTTGTTTATTTGATTGCGTCGTCTTTTGTTGTTCAAGAAGACGGTTACAAGGTTGTTGTTGTTGACATCACAAGGTATTGGATATTTTGTAGAAATATTTTTTTCATGCCGTGTGCTTCCTGCGCGATTTTACGCTTTTTAATCTCCTATAGATGCATAAAATCTAGTTATCAGCGACGCGAGAGAATGAGACAATTGCGCGATGGGATTACAAATTAACGAGATTAACAAATTAACAAATTAACCTAGATTATGGATGTTAAAATATGGGAATGAAATTTGTGAAATATGAAAATGTAATGTGCCAACCTACGCGTAATAAGTATATTGAAAATTATGAAAATATTCTATAATCGCTCGTTACCTCAAACCAGATACTACGGAGAAAAGAAACGATAGACGTGTAGGAAATACGATCATAACAAAATATGCGAAAATTGCGTAACGTATAAAATTATGCGAAATAATACGCGGATGAATTTTTGAAAAGAAAAGACAAATCTCTGTCGAGGTTCCGCTTCATCGTCAATTTTCGGTAAAATATGCGTTCGTACAAGCAACAGAATTCTATTAATAATTCTTGTATTGATTTATAATCTTCAACGTTATTCTTCGTAATATTTTATTTTAATTTCTATATTTTCGCATAGCATTATCCTCATCGTCCATTATACGATTATATTTATTATATATATGGAATTTTATGCGATGAGGAAACGAAAGAACGAAAGAGCGAGTAATATTCAGGAAATTATAACAAAAATAACTTCAAGCATCGTAAAAACCGTTCTTTATTCGGTTTACTACGTGGAAAAAACCTGCAGTGGAAAAAAATTCATTTTAATGTTTCATCGCTTTGTCAACGGTTATATTGGACTGCGTTCCTTTTCAGAGAGAACTCAGTTCGACTTACAAATTCATTTAAAATGCTATCCGACTAACGTTATGCACGAGAAACGCTCGAGCAATATTTTTAATCACGATTATAACTTGAAAGGTATAAAATTCAATTCGCTGAAAAGTAGAGAACTTAAAGTCTTGTCACTGTACCATTCAGTATATTCATTATATTGCATATCGCGTCTACTATTATTGCAATTGCTAATGAATTTTTGAAGATGTTAACTCCCATCATTTCCTTCCTTTTCGTACATTGATTAATAACTTTGTAATTAGTTCATGTCGCCTTGCAGCGGATAATTTTAACATCGAATTAATCCACTAGCGACGTTAATATATTTTCATGGATAAAACTCTCAGCGTAACAAGAAAATGTCGTCGTGGAACGACTGAATAGTAGTTGAACTGCCGTGTAGCATAATTATTTTAATATCTAAGAGAAACACAGTGAGAACAAAGCGATATTTAATAATTGTCATTATGTCATATCAAATATGTTACTTTTGTTCATTTTCACACAGTAGTTTCATATCCTTGCGCGCAAAGACTTGAACAGAAATTTCATTCGTAAAATCCACTTAGAATTTCTCGAATCATTCAGAACCCGTTCACAGATCGAGAAAATTGGCGTGAAGTTTTAAAATTTACAGTAAACAATCATAATTTCGTTACAGTGTAATTTCAGAAATGTTCCACCGCGAGTTATTTAACTTCCTGCGTATAAAATTCTTGAACTTCTCAGTTTCGTATTACAGTATTCGATTTTTTCAATGGCCAGAAAATTTCCCTCGCGTTTCATAACTGTTTGCTTAATCGATTCGTATAACATGCCCTTTAATAACCGTCACGTTTTTATTGTAAAAGATATTTCGACACGACGCGCACCATTAATGCATATTTAGTTAGGTAGAATTTATTGGAAGGAACAAGACAAATTTTAAAACTGAAAAGAGTGCGCATATAATTCCACAGATATCGATAGTTGATGACAAAAACAATATCTTAGCAAATACAGTTGTACATTTCCGAAATACTCAAAATTGATTCATAATCTAGTTAAGAGAAATGTAGGACTTTGGTCATGAAGTTTCGATATTCATACAAATATATGACGCATACATACTCCACTTGACCAAGTTATCGCCCAATGTCTAAATTAAACATTCACTCGATCCTTCATTTTCCATTCGTATTAGGTTATCCGGAAAGTTTCTTTCGTTTTATAAGGAAACAATGGATGCACGACATTTTTTGTTTCATATTATTTTATCGAATTACGTATGATGCTAATAGTAGAAACGGAAGAAAATGGATCATACGTTATTCAGTAAAATAATAGGAAACGAAAAATGTCTATTGTTTCCTTATAAAACGAAGGAAACTTTCCGGACAACCTAATATGTAATACGTAATTTATTTAATTCTTTGCAAATTGACAATTTTGTCAGCTGTACAGGACGCACGTAGGATCTGTTATGACTTTATCCTTTATTACTCCAGCGATATATGTAACAAAATACGATACACGGAGAATCAACGCAAATTTAATTGGACGTATAACGAGTCATGAAGCATTAAGGTAATCGTGTCGAAAGCTTTGCAACGCAACGATAAGACCTTGCAATCCTACTCAACATGAACAATTTGAATTAAAAAGAGAACCGCGGTAACCGTGCGAGGAAATAGGAGTAGCTGAGCCGAGCTCGCAAAACAGAAACGCAATTTAGCACAGAAACTCGGGTCCACGCGAATCTCGTCTTAAAGCGGCAGACTAGGGCCGCTTTACAGACGTCCTGCTCTGTTCTCCAACGCGGTACCTTGAAAAGAAGTAGGATACAGGGT
The DNA here is from genome assembly GCA_014737475.1 of Bombus confusus. Taxonomy (NCBI): domain Eukaryota; kingdom Metazoa; phylum Arthropoda; class Insecta; order Hymenoptera; family Apidae; genus Bombus; species Bombus confusus. Next base: position 62,538 of record JACXIV010000073.1, on the reverse strand, counting down.
CCACACATAGTCGGGGACAAAAATATGCGAAATATATACCTAAATTTGATTTCTTATACTTTTGATCTTACATATTATTATATACGTATACATATTTATTATACGTTATTTACAATGCGTAGATTAGATAGTAAATAATCGAAATGAATATTCATATTTTTAATCATACGTAACATTTTAATTCATTCGTAAAAGAAGCTCTATTTAACAAAACTTCATTGGCATCTGTTTCCACTGTCTGTAGATTCATTTTTTGCCCCCAATTGTCCATTACGATGGAACCAGGAAAAGAACGAATCACTAATGTGAACGTGGAAGGAGAACCTAGACGTACAGCTCTCATATTCATACGTATAGTTAGAAAAGTGAGAAAATCGATATTAGTCGTTAAGCTGCTAGCTATCCTATCCTGCCTCCTCCGATTCATCATCCGTTTCCCTCTGATACACCGGGCCTTGATTTCGTCCTATTCTTTTTTTCGATGCCAACTCCCAAGCGTCCTCCAAATTTCTCGATACATTGTCCGCGATATTCGTCAATATCCGCTTTTTTTTCTTTTCCTTGGTCCTTTTGAAACTATTCTCTACAGTAATGAAAATATTCTCCGCTCTTCGTATTCCGAGATACGGTAGGAACGTATACAATCATGTTAATCATGTTATTTAGGTATCCTACGCACGATGATGCTCTCAAGTCGCCGTATGATTCAGAATTTCACGTTAAGCAGTCTCAAGTATCGTGCTCGTATCTACCCACGCTCGATGCTGAGCCAGCAGCAGTTCGAAGGTAGTGAAAATGAAATTTCCTTATCTTTGCACGCGGAAGGCTTATTTCATGAATGAAATCCTCGTGTAACAAGGAATCGAATTATTCGCATTCTTCGATCACCATATCCATACGTCATTTTTTTCATTTCTATCTTCATGACTTCGACCTCCTACAAATATCCTACAAATTTGAGTATCCTACAAATATGGAGAACTCTTGTATAATGCAAACAATTCTTCGCAAATTAGGAGGAAAACCTAACCCAAGGAACCACCGCGTTCGTGCATCCTGTGAAGCGTTATCATATTATGAAATTCTTCTTAAAAAATCGAAAGGTTATATTTATCTACAAAAAGTTGTGTATTTTTCCGAAAAATAAATAGAAACACAGAATATCACCAGGCACATCAATAAACAATTATCCTCCAATACGGTCCAAAGTCTTCCACGTAGGTGACACGTCAGTTGTACAAATCGGCGCAGCAATCATGCAAATATGTCTAACGTTACGATAACACGACCGTTAATAATCAACAGTAGATTTCTAGCGGAAAGTGTATGATTTTAGTGCACTGTTGCAGTTGGAAGAAATTATCCCGTAATTATAATATTTTACTTGGGTAAAAGATGTACAAAAATTCAATGCGCGAGGAAAATCTTGTTCGGTAAAATGGAGAGAAAAGCAAAGTTGTGGGAACGTTATGGAAACATTTCGCTAATGGGAAAACAGGTAGACGATGTTGGCCAGCAAAAAGAGGGAAATTGCTGTCCAAGATCGATAGCAATGATGAAGCGAAACAGGCTGAATTATGACAGCGAATTCTGATTGGATCTCGTTAAAGAAATTCGTGTCAAGAATAACATGTAACAAAGGCGAGACTGTGTATCGAATGTGACTCTTAACTCGTTACATTGATAACGCCTAATGCAACAGTGGCGTGCTAATAATTGTGGAAAATATTTTTTTCCACAGTTATTCGATACTTAATTACATGTATTATGTGTAGCTTTGAAAGATGTTTCTACAGATTGAAACGTCAAAAGGGAAATATCCGTGCAGAAACGTTTGAGAAATTCACGTTTTTCGTGAAGAAAGAAATAAGGCGAAATACTAATTTCGCTGGCTATTAACAATTCGAGATAACACAAAAATGCTGAAATATTATATCCAGTTATATTCAAGAAAATAACCATCTTGTTAACCTCTGTTCGTTAATAAAATTATAAAATTCCTAACATACATCCTCTGTATGCACGTTTTACAACGAATATTCCATTTTCAGACGCAATTCTCGGTTTAATGCCGTTTCAAGTAAAACGAGCAACGCATATCGCTACCACGTTGCCATTAAACGACGTGCAATTTTGCTTTACCCGGCTCTTGGAAAATCTCGCGAAATGCGCTGCACTCTGCTTGTCTGTTCTTAAAACGATACAATGCAGATTACGTATTCACAAGTAACTTGGTATACAGTTAAGAAAGAGATTAAAATTCAGCAACTAAAAGTTGTATGTGATCCTGCTCTGCCGTTCGTGGATTAATAACCTTAATGCTCGATTGATGTATCGAACGAGCAGCTACGAAAGTAAATTACACGATGCAAAAGTTCTATAAAGCATTATTTTACATAATCTGCTGAAAGAGAAAAGAGAACGATACCTCGAAATATAATAAAGCTTCATGAATACAAAAATTATTTTCAAGAGATTGTTCGTTGTTCCTCGTTGCACTGCAACGTGTTATTATGTTTGTAACGATATGTTCCTGAAACTTAGGAAACGTTTTAGCGATAGTAAATCACGATCGGCTGGAAAGTGATTTCAAAAATACGTCGCAGAATTAATCTATTGGATATTGGATGATAGATTCGTTTGTCTTTCACTAATGCATCCATTTCAACGACTATTGTAGAAATTGTTTGACAGATATAAATTAAATACGTTGAACGTAATTGAATTTTTTAGACCATGCATAAGGAAGGACTTTTTAAACAAATGGGATGAAAAAGTTACTTCTTGATTAGATAGCTTTTTCGTAAAAGCAATAAGACTTGACGAATGAACTTATTACTCAACCTCAACATTTTTGTATAAAAAATCACCTCCTGTCCGATTCTACGATATTTTGACCTCACTCTGTATAAAAGCAATATCGCCTCAAAACCTATGCTACGCCTGTTTCGATGAAACGTATGTACGTCATAAAAGTAGCCGAGCCTTTCTTTCAAAATACCCTACGTACTCCTCGATACCGCGTTGACCCTATTTCAGACGTGCTCCCTTCCGAACGACGTTCCACGAGGAAACGATATACTTTTCCGCAAGGTGTATTAGTATGAAAGCCCCCGGTTATCATCACTGAAACATTCCTCACGCGAACAACTTCTGGCCCCTTCGATGATATATGCGCAGGGGGCAGAACACCACATGCACAGCCGTCACATGATCCAATTTGAATAATTTGAATAACTTGACACGACAGCAACGGCGCACCACGAATAATTCCTCCGCGATGGACAAGGCAAATTACTTAATTGCATGCCTGGCGATTCTTTTTCTGGGACGAGCGATCGTAAAGCGGACCGACATCGTCAGAACGTAAAACGCGCGGTCTCGTTGGCCGAAAATCTTTGATTAAAATCGGCTTCGGTCGCGCGACTTTAGATGACTGTCAATGGCTTCGAATCTCGTGCGTGGCCATATATCTGACGATTAGATCACGAATTCGTATGAATTTGTAGATTCGAAGGTACAGTGATACACAGAATTCGCATAAAATGCAAAAATATCTAAAACGCAGTGAGTATAGCTGGTAGGAAAGAATTTCAGAGAAAAATATCTAAAATTATAAATATATATAATTTGCTGTATAAAAATGTATATTTCATATACAGGGTGGTTAGTAACTGGTGGTACAAGCGGAAAGGGGGTGATTCTACGCGAAAAAAGAAGTCGAAAATATAGAATAAAAAAAATAGAATAAAAAATATAGAATAAAAAAGTCGGATAGTAAGTTAATAGGTAGGAAAACACTTCGGTCACATTGGAAGTGTTTATCAACATAACAATCGAGACAATGATCTACAGTGAGATTCGTTATAACGAGAAGTGATAAAGTGCACGCGTACCGAGCGAAAATTCAAAGTCGATTCTCTAGAAAACAAAGTCTCGAACGAAAAATTTTTATTCTGTATTTTTGACTTCTTTTTCCGCGTAGAATCGCCCCCTTTCCACTTGTACCACCAGTTACCAACCACCCTGTATAATATCAAGCGATTTTTAGCGATCAGTAGTTTTTGAAATATTCTGTTTTTATTAGCAGAGACTATATTACCTTGGTTTTTGTAAATAGAACTGTATGTTTCTGACTTCACTAATCGGATGAAGTTTGTTAATTTTTTTTTTAATGATATTTCAATCTGAATATTGCCAAGCGTTATCCATAAAACACACTTATCTCTCTAAAAGAGGACCGTCTTTAACTTTTCTAAGCAACATCATTCACGTGTTATTTTCAATGCTTACCGTAACGAATCAGCTAATGTTCAACAAATGTAATTGGCAAATATTGCTTTATCAATCTTACTGATTCGAAGTATTATATTTTAATGATAATCGGTGAAACAAGTGTAGCTTCCCTCATCTCGACATACGCGTAATCATTTTGTTACAAATTTACGTAATTCAAGCATATTATATATTATTGCAAGTAACATTTGCATGTTCCAACAATGCTACAAAGCAGAATGAGAATGAGAATTATTATCGCGAGAAGCTAGTTCGTACACGCTTAATTCACAACAGCCATTGTAAGCCTGGCTTACATTAGTTACATTAACCGCTTTGTTATATCAATGAGTTACCACTCTCCGTAGTAACCACTGCAACATTCTATTTTCGAATTAGGGTTTCAGCCGTTTTAATCACTAATCTAGTACTCGTTATCAATAGCTTATTTGCGAATTTAGATGAAAAGCACTATTTTTTAACCTTTGATGTTGCTGCAACGATATTAGTAAATTGAAGATTGTATCTTGTACTATTGTTTGTTTGATTAAAAGAAAAAATTGAGAAAAGGACGAAAATTACTGTATAGGTTTTTTTTTTGAAACAAAATAAAAAATTTTCCTTGCGTAAAGAACAGTATCAGAAATGCTACTTTGCTCTACTTAGATACCCTAATGCAACTTCTTTATCGAATATCTCCATGGAAAATGTCACTCTGCCGATGCGATTTAATTTATAACCGCATTCCACCGAAGCAAAAAAGAGGCAGCAGTATTTTTTCCAGATAAAAGAAGAAAGGAAAAATAAACGGCCTCTTTCATCTGTCGGAAATGTGATAGATAGACGGTAATTAATCTTTGTAAAAAAATTCTGTTTGAGGGGTAGGTTCAAGTAAAAAAAGCTGTTTTCTTACTGCAAAAATCAGTGAGTTATCAAAGACATATATATGACTTTCGAAAAGTATAAAACAAAAGAAATGCTAAGATAAGATGTAGTAATAGAAACGTAAAGCAGAAAGAACACGAGTTTTTCGACTGTCGTGAATTATTTAAAGATTTTGTTTTTGCAACAAATGTTTACGTTGCAACAATTATAATTCTGTGTAGTCCACGACACGAATGTTGTTAATTTGTTACGTTAATTTCTGCTATAAACGTGTAAAAGATTTTGTAAGAAAGGCCAAAGTGCGACAAATCGAGTTGCAGATTTCTGCGTAGGCGCTCAGCAAGTGATGTAGCCCGGATATTGATCAGACCAAGGGATGCAGGTTAGTATAGGACACGCCATCTGTACGAAGAGAATTCAACTTCCTAGAGTAAAGAAAGATAGGACTATCGATCCTAACAATTTAAATACGTTTAATCTACATTTTGATAATTATTTTTACCATTTAAGAAATTTTAAATATGCATTATGCTTTATGCCATATTTTCTATTTGAAATAAAGACAAATTGTTCTTTCAGCGACTTCATCAAAATATAATAATAAGAGTATACGTATTTTCACAAAGGATACAAGAAGAATCTTTGATATTTCTAGTATTAGCTTATTTTAACATCTTTTTCCAATCTTTCCAAATAATAAGTTGTCTAACATTTCTTGTTTTTCACTTCTTTTTGTAACTGCAGTTAGGAAATAGGTACAACGTGTTTCAGTTGCGCGCAATATATATTTCACATATTTGTATAAACACACTGACGGATAAAATACGACGTATATTTCCCGTGCTTCGTGAAATGCTCTATTCGCGCGATCAATCTTACGAAATACTCCGTATTCCATGATATTTATTAACTGACAACAAAGATCGATGTGGTAACGTTCGCGGAAGATAATATAGGAAACGGGACCAATATATTACCGTTAATCCGCCTTTGACATATCACCGCGTAAGACAGCATCCAAACGAATTTGCTTGAAATAACGTGTCCTATTAGATTATTAATGTTTATATAAGTTCACATTTAAAAATAATGAAAAATAGTATCTGAGCGAACAAACCTCTAGATTCTAAATATTTCAATGAATACCTTGCTTCGATCGTTTCATATATTCCTATATAACTATTATTGTACATTCTTGCAGGCTGAAATTTTTCATAAATGCATAAACATCCGTCTATTTATTATTCACAATGAAAAATTCGGTTAATCGATGGAGGAACGACTCTTAACGCTAAACTTACCGACACTTCTTGCGTACTTATTGACCGCTCGCGATATGCAGAACAGACAAATTTTTCAAATTTTTACAAATTTTTCTTAGAAAAAAAAAAGCAAACTAGAAATAAATACCGAAGGATATATTGTACGCGTATTTTATGAAAACTCATAGATTAGGAAGCGATCTGATAACGTTTAAATATGGTAAAATTTGTGCAGAAATTTGAAAGCGGTCCATTTAACCGCAATGGTAGATTTAGTGTTAAAGCAAGAAGATCGTACACGTAGAAAAGATTAGTTATTCATCGTGGAATATTCACGCTAAATGTTTACGTTTTAGAATCATAACGCTGGCGGAAACTGCTGATTCAGTTCGACTAAAAATTATTACATTTTAAATAAATACAGGCTTCTGTGCCACACAGTTTACAGGAAACTTTCAACCACGTTTATCGCGTCATTTCGATATATCAAATATTTAGTTAGTTCACATTTTTCGACTACGAAACATCGAAACTTGAAAGCTCCTATTGAAATATGCTTTCTCCTACTTCACGTAGAGAAATTCCAAAATCCATATGCATTTGTACTACTCATAGATATTCAGAAGCTTCAATTATTTTATAGTAGCAGTACACACATGACTGTTACCGAAACGTACGATATAAGCTAATGACAAAAGCGATAATGTATATTCCATACGGTAAGAATAGTCATCGATGAAACGAATAACGATACGAAACATCGAAGACATCAAACACATCGAACACTGGATATATATAGAATTGATAAGTACTCACACGGAGAAGTGGTATAGGAAGCACTTCCAGCCAGTGGGACGCTCCAGGAAGTTGTAAACTTGGCCCTGAAAGGTCGCCTTTCCAGCACGCCGATGTTCCTTCATAAGGTAACGACTCTCCCACGTGTTACGTTCGCCGCCAGTGCTTGCACTCAACAGTAATCGTGGATCAGCACCTGAACATTCGAGAAATTTCCTTGAATACTCCGAACGCAGATAAAAGTACGGAAATTTGAGGATTTTTCGTCAGAAATTTAAAGTAACATTCCACGAAACGTTGAGTTTCCGCGAAGCTAAAGGATAAATACGACGACTGTGAAAACGTTAGATTAAGTTTACTTGTAGCATAACGTAAATGTTTATCGTTGGGTCATCTACATACCAAATATTCTACTTTTATACATTCCGTTAGAATATTTCATTTTAGTCTTAGTGTTAGTGTCGTTCCTTTTAGAAAGTTTCTTTCAAAAGGATTTAACATCTCTTAATGAAATTCGTTCTGGAGATATTTTACTTTTCGTATTTTTCTATCTTCACGTATATTTCCTTTATACGTTGAAATTAATTAACAACGATGCGAGATATGGTAATTTTATACGATTTAATATTGCAGTTATCAGCAAACGAATGCAATAGAAATGAAATATAAAAATGACATCAGAATTTTTAATTCAGAGTTTTTAATTTAAGTACGTATACACGTATCACAGAATTTTGAAAAATCTACACACATGCAAAGGTAAATTCTTCCTGTTAGATACCATCAAATAAATATTAACAACGTAAAAGCACATATTTATGACATCTGGCAATAAATGCACATTTTGGTTACGTAATACATTACATATACATACACACGTATAAATATTTTCGATTCGGTCTGATGAAAATAGGTAACTTCAAAAGTTGAATCCACCAGCTGCACAAACGTTCGCAACAATTTGTCGAAGAATTGTAATTAATATCTTTATAAATATCCTTTAATATCGATAAGTTTGCGAAGAGCGAGATAGAAATTTATACATATATGTATATAGTACTCTCACATGGACCAATCGACACCGATTATGCATTGTAAAATAATTTACAGACACTGAGCTTTATAGTTTTATTTCCACGCGAAGCACATTAAAACACTAGCATCGAGAATTTTATAAGATACTATTTTCTGATTTCAAGCTTAAACCGCAATTAACGTTGTTACAAGTATCAGATTATCACGTAATAAATCTCAGGCTTTCAGTGATCTTCAAATCATAAAACATTCAAAAATTATTTTCATTCGCGTATTATTTTATTCGGAAAGCTTCGGTCAACTATTTTCTTCGCTGATTCAATAATATTCTCAAAGCAATGTACGTTTTACATTTTGCAAGGAGCGATTGGACAAGTTGAATCACCAGCTTTGGACCATTTTTCTGTATAAATATCAATTTGAACAAATTGCTCCATACAGCAACAGCAATCAGAAGAACTTACACAATTAAAAAGTATATTGTTTCAGATGGTCCTTTGTTTGATTAAAAATTTTCATTTTAAAGCTAGTTATACCTATTTCCGCATACGATTCGTCTCGGAACGATATTTATTAAGCATCAGGTTACATACGAAGCTTTATGCGTTTATGGAAAATGTAAAATAATATATTTTGAATCGAAGCATCCAAAGGCTTTGCTTCGCAGGTTTTGTTTCTTTAGTTGCGTTGATAAAATGATGTATTTGCATAAATGTCCGTAATCTATTTATTATGCAACAATCAAATACTAAGTTCAAGGCTTAGGGAAAACACAAGTAGATCATTGTGAATTAGTTTATTGAATTAGTTTATTCGTCCGAAGATCCTGTTACTTGGTTAAAGCCATGAGCCTTCAATACGCTAAATTATTAATTCATACCAGGAATTACGTACACGGTGCAGCTTGAAACGCGTCTCCGTATTACAGATCAATCCCGTATACATATAATCTGCATAGAGATCGTATTATGTATATAGTCGCATAAACTATTTACCGTTTGTCAAAGCCTCAGATGTTTCGCGAAGCTGCTGCAAAACCACATCGCGAAGCCCATATATGAGACAGAAACGCGTGCAATGCAATCGAATCTCTTTGATAATTCACAGCTATGTATTCGTTCGATAAAGATAGCATAAAATAAAACTCGTATTTAATTAAAATAAATCGAATTTTATTATTTGCTATTATCCTCATCGATTATTGATAGTAAATCTTGTATTTGCAATATTAATTTATCATTTAAGTAAGATTGATATCATCATAGAACACTTATCTTAAAAACGTTCCTATTCCCAAGGTACTGTAATTATCGTTTTCGCAATCGATCACAAAAATTTCCCTGTGCAATCTACGACATTGCATACTCGCGACGGCAGTTACAAAACGTCGAACACCATGTTACCGTTGAACTATAATACGAGTTACGTTCTAGTCGATTAAAGAGTAATTATTTATTCGTTTTTTTATTCGTTTATTTATTAAACAAAGTAGTAGAAATGAAATTTCCCAATTTTCGTCTTTTGACGATATACGTATCTTTAAAAAGCAAAAAGTAAAATAAAATTTATACAAAATTTTCATTGAATGATACAGGAACCAAGTGCGTTATTATATAAGAAATGTACGGATTTGGCAAATGCAATAATGAAATTCTATCGCCAATCAAATAGCAAACTGCTCGAAACTTTTTCAATAAAAATTCAGCATGCTAATTCAATTTCCTGTTGCTTACGAAAAGATACATTAATTTTTGTCGAGTGAGGCAAAAAGACGCCTGTTCGATCGAATGGATTGTCATCTGACGAGATAAAAATTTCTGGCTGTTACGGGACAGAATTGACGAGGGAGAGACGCACGATTGCACGAGCGGTTTTTATCCGTCATTTTTTCACGAAAAACTGTCGAGCGCGACCACTAAAAAACCACAAGAAGCTGAACACGAACCGCGAGTTTCAAGTAATCCAATTATTTGGCGAGTAAATATCGGCCGCACATGGACTTGAAGCGGACAGAAACAATCTGATGCGGAATTAAAGCGTGTCACCCATAAGGAAATGCGATATTCTCAGGGGATATTCGTAAATAATGGTATTCGAGCCATCGAACAATTTCGAGCGACTTCTTTCTCAGGATACTATCAACTCGATTGCATTTAATGTTAAAATGGCTATAAAAGGGATTAATTTTTCGTATGACATATTTTATTAGTTTTTCTTCTCCGTAATAAGTTGAACACTTGAAACATTGAATAATTAGTTTAAAACGGGAATTAATCTGTATATAAAGCGACATATAACTGTATCTGAACAATCGTTGACTTAAAAAAATCAGTAGACCACGAAACTGTGACATTGTACCATTTAAGAAATTTAAATACTCCGAAGGCGTAGAAGATTGCGATGTAAATAAAATCTTCAAGTAATTACATCTTATCCGAGACGATAAGATCAATCTATTCTTCAAACATGATTTATAAAACACAATGCGTTTTACGTATGCACTACGTATTCAATGGTCAAACTGAACTAAGCACACGACAAAATGTTGGATTTTCAAATGAAATATCTAAAATATCGAAAATCTAATGTATCGTTAATTACAGTGGCAAATAATTTTTTAATTTAACGAAATTTGTCTCCAATAGTTTGCACCACTTTCCAAGCATATCGTTCCCTTTCGATAAATTCTTCACCGTCTGACGTTGTTTTCATATTAATCCGAAGCATATTCGTTTTTAATACCTTATCGCGTATATAATAAATTATTTATCAAGCTGATATTCTTTGTACCGCACGGCAGATAAAAAAGATGCATTCGATACAACCATGAATTTATCCACCTTTGATCTAGCGCTTTGGTGTCTTTTTTCTCACACTATCGCTTAGCAACCTGACTGTAACCAGGTCCTCACCCCTGAAACGCTTCCGCTTACAGGATATGACGTCATCTACCCTTCCATTACGAACTGAAAGTAAGCCGATCCTTCGCAGTCAATATTTAAGCTGTACCTACATACGCCACCGGTGTCGCAGAAATCTCAACGATTCTTCACATTTCACCAACTTACTTTACACGAAAATTTTAAGAAAGAATAATCTCTTATCCAAAAGTACCATAGTACGGTTCTTTCTTTGTTTCGTTTATTTCCGACTATGAATCTTCTCGATCTGATAATCTGTCCTTTACTCTGTGCAATTTTTTCTTCGATTATCTCGTCACGCAAAATATCTTCCTTCTCGTTCTCGTGATATCAGAAGCGTTTCATTCATACGAAGAAACGATTATAACCGACCATTGTACAAAGTAACTGGAAGCGTGTATGGACGAACACGACGAAAAACGGTCGATAATACAAAATACAAGACCATTACGATTCCATAAATTAACTTGAAAGGTCCAGGAAGCAGACAAAAATTACGAAGATAAAAGAGCACAAATTCTAATGAGCAACGTTACAGTCGATTACCATCTAACAAACCGCACCGTGAAACTCTCCAGACATTACGATATTAAAGGTAAATAGATATCGCACGCGATATTCAAGTGCATCAATGGACAGAAAAAAGGGGAACAATAACCGCGAAGAACCTCACCTCCGCTAAAAGTATCATTGTTGTCGGACTGCAGTGTAGCACCCGTGTCGGATAAGGGCGATGTAAGTAAATCACTTCCGCCATCTCCACCGCCCCCGTTTCCTTTTCCGACCTGTACAATCGTCACATTCAGAGATCCCCGGTTACCTGTCGTAAAACAGAGAAACTGCAATGAGGCCCGGACACCAAAAATACGTTGTCTAAATGCTTGCAACGACGGTGGTCGCTGGTGCTACTTCCGGTCAATTCGTCGACGAATGTATTGCGTGTTTACCGATCAACTTGCAGATTGGAATTTGCATTAATCCATCAAGACATAAGAGAGCGAGTTAATGCAACGTTTCATTTGTATTTTCTTTTCTCTGATTATATAGTTATATAATTATAGTTAATATTAATTAATATAATTAATATTATATAGTTAATATAATTATATTAATAATATTAATTAAAACTTTGGAAAAATTATGAATGTGAAAATGTAAGCGTAACAAGAAGTACGGATATTATAAAATTATTAGAAACGTAATCGGTACAAACGAATTTTATCATTAACAAGTTTCCTTTTTTTCGCGTATCAAGGCGTAAAATGGTAGAAAGAAGCGTGGAAACGCAGAAGATATATTTCTTTGTTCCATCTAGAATTTCCATCTCAAATAATCCAATCATAATTAACCAAGAGTAAATCACTCGTTCGATAAATGGAAAAAGAATGCAACTTCGTGTATGCTGATGTTACATATAGTTTCTCGGGAAATTATTATAGCCAGAGGCCATTTTTTCGATCGATACCGGTGCCGTAGACGCGATAATTAATTACCACGAGCTCGGCTAAAAATACAATTACATTAATGCGCTATGTTACGTCTATATGCGGACAAATTTCTATAGAAAATGTTTCATCCTTTCTCTGCGCTACGTCAGGCGCGCATAGAATCGAGTACGCGACACGCTGATTGAAACATTCTTGCGTTCGATGAAAAGCAACCGACATGTATAATGTCGAAAATCACCCTTGCATGGCCCTCGCAAGGTTAGCGTTGAAAATTCGCAAGTAAGAAACACTTGGATTATCAGACGGACGAGCATCTAGCGTTCCGAACTCTCGAACGAGTTGGATTATTCGAACCATTTCATCAGCCGAATAGAAAGGTCGAATAGTCTGGCAGAATCGTTTAACATTTCACTAACGTTTTAACGTTCGTATCGTTCGAGTCGATCCATCGTTTGGGAATATCTATTTTCCACTCACTTTCCGACGTGAATCAGTCGATCAATACTAATTCGACGAGCAGTGAACCGTGCAAAAATCGCGTATCAATGCGACTAAAGACCTTTTAACCTCGGGAAGAGTCAATTCGCGACGCGTCATTAAATATTCAAAGATATCCTACTTTAAGTTGAGAGTATTTCTTATATTAGATCGCGAGGCTCTGCAATTGGAACAGAAAATTAAATCCAGCACGTTTATATCAGTTTGCTTCGCCGTTCGTGAATGCCGAGTTTATTCGTAACTTCATTAATTTAATTTATTAAAACCGATTAGAAGATTACCGATAAAAGCAAACGAAGGTACGTGCAAATAGTCAAAGGTTCGCGATGTTTCCCACGTTTTATCATTTTCGATGATATAAAAATGGCCAAGGAAGATCGATCAAAGTGCGAGTAGTTGGCGGCGTTATATTTATCTATCAACGTCGGTCAACCGACCGTCGTCCTTGACAATGGCAGATTATAATTATTCGAAGGAATACGATTATGAACGAGGAAATAGGTGATGAGTTTCCCGGCAACGTTACTAAGTGGCAATTAACCTTCGTTTTACCGAGCCTCGAGTAAGCTGTGTCAACGTTAAAGCCATTTAACTGTTAATCTATACCTCCCCCTGATTTCCGATTCAATAAATTATCGAAAATATCCGATGTGATAGAGTTTCCGGAAGAAAACAATGAATTCCTCGGAAAGAGCATCGATGTGTGATATGCTCTTTAACTTTGTTAAACCCACTATCCGATGACTTAATGCTATGACCTTTTCTTTGACACAATTAGGCATATAATATTTGTGTGTACGTGTGTGTGTATATATATATCTTCCTACAGGCTAAACTTACTAACCAGTGACGTAATATCACGACCTTTTCCTGTTTCGCAGTCTTACCAAGTCCCCTCGGGGACTATCCTTGCTAAATGTTGGTAGATAGGAAAGAAGATATAGTAACTGTTAACTGCGACGTATTTCCAAGGGTCATGTAACACGGGTAGATCAATGCTATTTTATTTTCTTTTACGAACTATAACAGGAATTTAACCTGCGTATGATCAGACGAGGTATTCGGGAAACCGAGGAAATCGAAATCACGTAGATATCTTGTACGAAAAATCCGATTGCTTGTAAGACGTTTGTGATAGAGATCGAAGATTGCAAGTGTATGACTTAAAAAGTAGGAATTCTTTTTACAAGAACCGACTGTCAAATTTCACGAACAATATACGGTTGTTCATTCGAGCGATTTCACGATAAATACTAAGAAACATCAAATCCTTATCCTGTTTGTATAATTCGATATAATCCTGTAGAATACTACCGACTTCCGAGTATATCGTAATAAAGGAAGATAATAAAATTTTACTGCTTGAACAGCCCTCGTAAAGCTCGGCTTTTCATAACCGATGACCAAATTCAAAATTATATCGACCGGTGCACTCGGTGCAGGCCATCCAGATTTTTATGAAAATTTAACGGAGGCTACGTGATTTCAGTTAAACGAGATTCGTCGTTAACGATTGCCAGACGAATTTTGCATACTTGTTCACAATGTCGGTAAAAATTCTATGCTCTTGTAAATATGGTCGCGTGTAAAAATATGTATATACAAAATATTAGAACGTATTGTATTTAATACATTTCTGCGGATTATGTAACTCCATTTGCGTGAACGAAATTTCAACCGTGCCTGATTAACTGAACTTTAACCGAGCTCCTATTATGGTATGTCAACTACTGTCGAGCATCGATCCATTTCTACGAATGTCTAACAATAAAATGTAAACAATAAAACCATGCATTATGCGACACGTTCTCGTCATTCATATTGATTATGTATTTAAAAGCAAAAGCAATGTTTCGTGAACTTCCTATTAACTGAACGAAAAATCACAGATGGTGGGGAGAAATAGGTGAACTTCTATTATACGAACGACCTAGTTATACGAAACCACTAGTCCCCCACTGGTCCATGTGAGCTCTGCTGTACTTATAAAACATTGGTATTATAGGTAAATCCAGCTTGCATGAAAGCTTAATCGAGTTAGAGATAATTTTACCAGAAGTTTGTTCTATAAAAGAAACGATTGCAATTTGAAATCTTGCGATTGGCGTAGCCTCCCCTTGGCACTTTTGCAATTGATAAGACCCTTTGAGGATTAAAATTGAAAATCTATCAAGCGGTAGAAAATCTTCTTCGACTGAGTATTCGTTTAAAAAATGCGTGAGAGACCAAGGGAACCTTATGCGAGGGCAAAACAGGTAAACCAGAGATAGTTCTAGGATCAAAGACTGGAACTGTTCTTCAAACGGTATAAGAAATTCTTCGGTAGTGAGTAAACGTTTATAAAACATGTGAAAAACCGAGAATACTTGCAAGGACAAATTTACAGATAAGGTAAGAAGAGGTTTAAGATTAAGAATTAAAACTATTCTTCGAACTACAAGAAGGTTTTTCGACTGAGCGTACCTACGTATATTTAAACAAGTACGCAAAGTACTCGAGGATATTGAAGATTAACTGTGGTGAATTACGAAAAAGCGTTTTGGTTTATTTAATTTTTCATTGAAATCAGCAAAAAAGAGCACTTTCATTTATTCCATTGATTCAAAGTGGTAATTAACATTAACTTTACCAGGCCCGGTCAAATGACCGGTTTCGAAATTTAATTGGAACTTGTACATTTATCGTTATTTCTTTTGTAAATTCAAACTTTGTAAAATCTAACTTTACGTGAATTCTAATATTATCCGATTAATCAATTTCCCAATTTTTCTTAACATAGAAATCTACATAAAGTTAGATGAACGAAAGAAACAGCAATGAATATTTTTAAATTTAAACTTTACCAGACCCGGTCAAATGGCCGGTTTCGAGATTTAATTAAAACTTGTACATTTATCGTTATTTCTTTTGTAAATTCAAACATTGTAAAATCTAACTTTATGTAAATTCTAATATTATCCGATTAATCAGTTTCCCAATTTTTCTTAATATAGGAATGAACAGTTTTAAATTAAATTTTGAAACCGGTCATTTGACCAGGTCTGGTATAGTTAGTGTTAAAGTGCATGCATTAAAGTAAAGTAGTTATAACCAAAGAACGTATCCGATGCAAACTGTCCCGAGTCATAAAAGATAATAGAAAATTTTTCGAGAAGCTACATAAAAGTGGTAGAATACGGAGAAGACAAAAAGCTCATAATTCGTTAAAAACGTGTGAAAAAAACGAGGAAACTTTATGCGATGGCAAGATTATAGATAAGATAAAGAGAGGAACGTCTCACCTGTTCTGGAAGGTGGAAGCAACAATCCCTGAACTTCTTCTAGAGGCATCGTCTGTCCGTGATTATCTCGATAAGGTCGATGAGGTCGATTTTTCATGCCTTCTCACAAACGCAATGGTCGCGTTCGTCTTTGCAAGTTTCGATCGAGGCGAAACTGAAGATCGGATCTGGGAGACTGTACGAGTCCTGAAGGACTCCTGGCGATGACAAAGGACGATGGTAGAGCGTCATCGCCCCGCCGTCGCCCCTAACACCATGCCCAGCTTACGAAGAATCTCGAGCCGAACAGTTTACAATGGGCTACTCCAACAAGTTTGATCTTTCGCTCTGTAACCATAAACAGAGAAAGTTTTCGTTAATTATTGGGATTTCAATTGTGACGAATAAACAGCGAGTGAGAAAAAGAAATGGAGGGAAACTTAAAAAGGAAAGTTTAATCCTTCTAAGAATGGTGGAATTCTACACGAATATGGATATACGTGCGTTTATTAAAGTTTTCTCTCGAAGTATCTGAAATTGGAGATTCCTTTCGTTCATAAATAATGCTTGATGTATTAATGAAAATACAGAATCACGCAAACCGAAGCGAGATTTGACATTTACTCCGCCAGGACAAGAATACAATCTTTCATATTTTATTTTATATTTGTATTGTTTAGTATTTATAGCATTTATATCATATTTTATATCTGTTTCTACAGTTTTAGAAATTAATTTCAATCGCCGCAACGTTTCGTGTTCTTTCGTGTATAACATGTAGTTATCGATTTAATTGGCGACCTATTGCAGTGACGTAACATTTATAATAATTCATTAACTACGATTGCACATTTTCTTCCATCGATTAATAGCAAATTGTGTATACATATTTAACAAGTATATTTCAGGTAATTTAAATGCATCGGTTTTTACTTATAAGGTTTCGTAGTTAAACAAAAAAGAACTATCGAGGAAATTATTTTCTCGTTCCCTCTCATCGAGTTGTTAATAATCTAATTTTTAAGTAATCACGAGGTTAATTAACAATCAGTTACGTTAACAATCACTCAATCAATCGGTAAGTTGATATTGCAGATTTAATAATATTGCGTTCTCTGATAAATTTCGTAATACCGTTAAAGATAATTAATAATTATTGTTCGATTAATCGAAGGTACGGAATTTTGTAAAATTTGGCAGACGTACGATACAATGCAGATGATATTTCATACAATTTGGAATTATTTTATATTATAAACTGAATTTGCTCTTGATACAATATATTGCGTCACTTTAAATGATATTATTAAAAGTATCAAATTATCGATGGTACTCGTTAAATGCAAGCCGAGTAATGAATCTTATGTTAAAATTTGACGTATCTTACACGTGATTTCGAGTGTAATTGCCAAGATTACTATGAGAGTACTACGGTCATTTTTTCTACGAAACCAATTTAGGTTACCTATTGATTGCTGTTGTGAAAAAGTTGTCTCTTGTAGATAGACGTAGATATAATCGTTGAGCTGTTGATTGCACTGTCCTCGAAACTTATCATCAACCTTACAAACCACTTTATAACAATTTTTCAACCCATTTACGTTTCGCTAATTAACTGGCAATGAATCCATGATTCTATACATATATTTTTATAACGTTCCAGTCGTACATTTAGTATCGTTACACGTTTTTTCCTGGTTGGAAGAATAATACGAAAGAATACTAACAGCTAAATTAAATTACTTGAAATATTCCACATGACATAGTAATCTGCAATGCCACGTCTATCTTTCCATTGTTTTGCGTTGCAAATAACCCGTACGATCAGTTGGTGCGACTATAAATACCGAAAGGAAAAGATAAACTTAATGTTCAAATATCTTTACAACTTGAAAATTATTGGAAATACTGAGAATTGATCGGGAAAGAAAAACAACTTTTGATTATCACACCTTTGAGCATGAACTACACGAAGTAGGCTGAAAACTAGCAATAAAGCGATCTGCCAATATACAAAATCTCTTGCCTATGCATATGTAGATCGTACCAATAACCGGCACCATAAATCATTCAACGATGACAGAGTTCTTTCGTATTGCCAGCAATTTGCTATCAAAACGATACTTCTAAACAGCTTATCACTGATGACAACGTGAAAATAAATACTGACAGGGGAAAAAATCGTCATTCTCATTGTTGTTCTGTCACAGAAACGTACGCCGCATGAATACAAGATATTAAACCTTCCACATTTACATATAACAGAATGTTTAAACTGTACTGATATACAGAAAAAGATCCACGTAAAAATATAAATCCAAATTTGCTACTTATAAACATGTAGCAGCCGTAGGTATCGATCTAGTCGCTACACGCACACGTTTTCAATTTACGACATATTTCTATAATCTGTTAGATACACAGGATGGTTGGTAACTGGTGGTACAAGCGGAAAGGAGGTGATTCTACGCGAAAAAAGAAGTCGAAAGTATAGAAGAAAAAAAATAAGAGTAAAAAAAATATAGAATAAAAAAGTCGGATAGTAAGTTAATAGGTAGGAAAACACTTCGGTCACATTAGAAGTGTTTATCGACATAACGTCGATCGAGACAATGATCTACAGTAAGATCCGAGACGTGATATATAATAACGAGACGTGAGAGGTGCACGCGTACCGAGCGAAAATTCAAAGTCGATTTTCTCAAAAACAAAGCCTCGAACGAAAAATTTTTATTCTACATTTTCGACTTCTTTTTTCGCGTAGAATCACCCCCTTTCCGCTTGTACCACCAGTTACCAAGCACCCCGTATAAGTTGTATTAAAAAAACTAACAACGTATCAAAAAGATTGAAATCTTTCACTTCGATATAATCTCCGAGGATATAATTTTTACTACGAAAGAATATTAATCAACAATCAGATTCAATAATAGCGAGAGCACGAACGTTTCTGTGACTCGCTCTATATACGTACAACGCTGAATTGCAACTGACGTGACCGTTCCCATATGTATTTTTGCCTATAGACACGCTTCACGTTCTCATACCCTCGGTCATCGAAGCAGAGACGCGTAGACCACCGACAGCTGTTTGTTAAGAGTACACATTACGTGCGTGTGAAATAGATCGATAGAAATGCTGTCTCGGTTAGTAGGTCTAGTTCAACTGGAATTATGTAGTGGATCGTACAGTATAGACATGCGAGATCGTTCATGTCTCTTAGACCGACAGTGACCTTATCGTTGCACGTGATACTTTTTTCCCGTCTGTCCTTCGTCCATCAATTTAGTTGGCGCCCCTTCTTTAAAAAAGGAAGTAGAAGAAGAAGTAAGAAAAAAAGTGTAAACAGTTTTTCCAACGACAAGGGAACACAACTTGACACGAGCTCGCCGTGTTTTTTTCCAACTCCTTCTTTTTCCACAATGACGACAATGCAACCATTAAAACGCGATTTACCGCCATGTCCATATCGTGTGTACTATGATACTATGCGAATATTTACGTAGTAATGGGAATTGCGTATAAAGATTTTGAAATTGCTAGTGACTGGTGGCTAGAGACTGTTAAATCGAAACTTCAGCTTTCCAGCTGTCGTTTATTTTCGAAGGTAGATCCAACATGTAGATTTCCACTGATACGTGTCATAACGCGTACAGTGTACATTTACGAATTATTAATTCATTTGGAACCTTAGATTGCAAAGAACTTATACGTATATACATACGAATATACGTACTACCAATGAATATAGGTGATCAAAATATCGATAATTATATATAGGGTGTAGCAAAGAACGAGGCTAAACTACTCATAGAAAGCAGTACTCATAGAAAGAAGCAAAAGTTTCGCTGCAACTATTTTTCCGACACCCGTACAATAAGATCGAATATTTTTCGATCTATATCTATTATGTTCTCCAATCGCTGTTTCATTCTACTCTTGGAATTCGTATTATGAGATTTCCGATTTCTGTATTAGATTTATGTGTCGTTATTTCATCGTACGCTAAAAACAATTTTTGACGTAATAATAATAAACCAGACACAAGTCAGGTTTGGACTCTGCACTATTTAATTCATCCTAAATTTATAAAACTAACATCGCCAAGGCGTATACGAAATATACTATTCGTTTTTCTCATCCGACGCCATTAGTTTCCTTAGAAAATTATTTCTGATGCCGAGTATACTTCTCCGTTCGAAAACGTCATTTTGAAGCCTCTAAGAATGATTTCGTACGAAGCCACCGAGCAACAGTAATTTAATGCCTTGTAAACAACTGCAAGTCATTGTATTTTTTAAGGAAACGACTTCTTAAGTCACCTGAGATCATACTTAACGAACAATTCTACGTATAACACGAGACATAAATAGTTCACGTGAGTCGCGTGTAAAGTGAATTATGTATTTTGATAAAGTACATTACGAAGGAGAATGGAAATGCACGGAGAGCATGCGATCTCTTAAGAAACTCTAAATGACCAGCGGAAAACTGCTTCCAATCGTGCGACAAAGACTTTCATCAAATGCGTGATACTGTGAAAGAACTACGTTGAAACTGAATTCGAAATATAAGATACCTCCTCATTGAACAGCATTATTTTGAAGCCACCAACAATGACTTATACAGTAATTAAGAATTTCGTAAACGCTAGCCTGGTATGAATTAGAAAAGAAAAAGATTAAAACTAAAACTACGGAATAGAAAATGTTCAAATAAAATTTCCCTTTTAACTAGAATATAAAAACACCGGAATTTATCAAATAAGAACTAGAAAAGTTAGGTTAGTGCCTGAAAAGTTAGGTGCCTGACTGCAGTTAGCTTCGAATCAGCTATCACTCGAATAATTACGAAGGTTACTGTATGTCATTAGCTATATCTAAAATAATGAGAATGCGAGAATAACGATCTACTTGTGTTCCTCCTGTTTCACTGACTCCGAGGCAAGCATTCACTTGACTTGCGCACGGGATTCGTACCTTCCGTTTTCACAAAGTTCTTCGTTGAGAACTTCTCGCGCAGAGTTCAACAATACAGCGAAAAAGTTACATCTTTTCCAATCAACGTTTGATGGACTTTTAGATTAAAATCACGCTGAACCGTGACGTATCTCGCGCTTCCATCTTCCTACTACGCGCTTAACGAAATTATGTAATCATATTATCCTTAATTTCGGGAACCTCATAGGACCACGATATTGATGGGCTACGAAGTTTTTAATCTTGTCCGTAAACTGAATATATTCTCCGAGGTTCGCCTAATGTTTCGCGGCATTTATTTAAATGTTAACTATGCTCGTTATTTGAAGTAAAAGGTAAGGGAAAAGATATTAACTCGAAAAATAACAGTAGAGGTATCCTGACCCATTAACTAACGAACAAAAATTATTATTTTTAATAACAGGTATAATTATTCGCAAATTTTATCCTTCCAACGAGAGACCAATGTTTTTATGCACTTTGCTTAAATAATATAACAAAGTATAATATAGTATAATACAATATTATACAATGTAATATAATATAATATAATATAACAAATATCTACTTAAATGGATCGGGAAATATTTGTGTTTTCGTACTGTCAGAATTAAATAGACAGGATATAAAACAAATAGCATGTTCATTATATTTATTAAAAACATATTACGCCTACGCTTTGAATCGATACAATAGTCAATAATTAATAATCAAATCTGTTATGACCACATAGCATGGATCAATACATCGTCAGAAAAATAATGGAGACCTCAAATAGCAAGACTTGACATTTAACGAACTCGTGAACTTCGAAATTCTAGGACAATTCACTGACCAACCCATTCTTCCATATAGACTAAATCTACTCGATTAAAATTCGCTTTTGAAACAGGAAAAGGTCAATAAATTTTTCCACTCTGGTGAATTACTTTATTAGATGCAACAATCTCGTTATATGATCAGCGATAACGCAAAGGATATGATTAATTTTAAAAGCTATTTTTATTCAGAAAATACACGCTTTTAAGCGAAAAAAAGGATATTGCAGCAAAGGTACAGATGAAGCATAAAACTGCTATGTCTAATGAAATTTTGTCCTATCTTTCACTGTTTCAGCATTATAGTTTGCCCTGGTTACGCGGGGCACCTTGTAGATCATTTAACAGTTCCGTTTTTATTCCAATTTAGTGGTTTAAAATTTCATTCTAAAATAAACAAGCTACGTGGCTAAATAAAATATATAAAATATAAATATATAAAATGCAGAAATAATGTGTGACCAATGATGGAGATAGGCGTTTCGTGTCAGTTATTTAATCGTCCACTGACAAGTGATATAAAAGAATATCTGACTCTGCGATACATCAAGAGAATTGTTTTTCTTATCGAGGACTTATCTTTTATGGGAACAAAGACAATAAAAATTGTGTTACGAATTATTAAACGAACATACCACGAGATTCCTGCAAGAACATATACACGATACTAAATATTTACGTGCATGACAATTTTACTACCTTATGAATTGTCGCAAATGTCTTCTATTCTATTATACGTTTATTCTATTATATAATATCATCTATATTATATTATATTATCTATATTATAGGTATTAATCTTTTATGAAATTATATTTACCGCCCTCTTTCGTCATACATGATTCAGCATCCCACGAAAATATTTTATTCCACGCTTCCCACTTATTTCTTCATACAGAACAATTGGTACAATTTGAAATGAAGGAAAATGAGATGAAAGATATTTTTTATTTTAGCAATCCAATATCCTTTTTGTATTCGTTTCCCACGCATGGCAACATAAGCCACGTGTTAGACATAAAGATTAATAGGTATGTTTTAACTACTACAACCTCTACAATTTTACCTCTTCAGGTGAGAACAAATTCTATACATTTGCATATAGCGATGCGACAGTTTCTTTAATTTTATCTGCTCTAACGTCAATGAACAGCTTAACTCTGCGATACAGAGAATTAATTGCCTTTAAATCTCTACATTTTACTGTAAGTTACTTACTACTTCGAATTATCAAATTGTTTAATCGATTATCCACAAATTCTTTAATCGATACGATAGAAAATTAAAATTATATAACCTTTGGATGATTACGTGATATAACGAGAAAGCGTGCAATTAACAGAGTGCAAAACGATCGCAATAACGAACGCGTGAAAGGTATTTCAGTATCGATAGCGCATTAACAAACTGGATATTGTGACATTTCACGGGAACAATCAATATCGTGTGCAGTTGACAAAAATAGAGTCGTAATAGCGTAAATTTAGCAGGTATCATCATCTCGATTTACGTAATCGATTTCCATCTTATAACACGTTTAAGAACAGAAAATCGTGCAGCTATAAATTCTACATTCTACAAATTTTCTAACCTGATATACAGATCCTGCAACCTATAAATCCTATGACCTATGAAATCTGTAGCTCATAAAATCCTGATTCTGTTTCAGCTCTGGATTTAATAAATCCTATTTTCCGCAGCTTTTACATTCTACAAATTCTGATGACCTACAAATTCGATAATGTACAGTGTATACAAATCTTATAGCTTATACAAGTCTTTCGCTCTAGCGTCAGATATTTCACATCTAGCATAATCTATTTGACGTAAGCATAGTTTACGAAATGAACGAAATGAACTTATCAGAAAACAAGAATACACCCACAACAACACGATCATAACTGTGTAAATACCTTTCGACCTACATTACCACCTATTGTTCATTAATAGCGTAACGCAATAATCAGATAATTTCTATCAGTAGGTATCATCGATACGAAACGTTATTACCATGTGTCTAGCGTACATGACAGAACAATTTCAAATGCCACTCAATCAGACCATAATCCCCATAATCTTAACCCTTCGACCGTGATGTGTTCGAAGAGGAAACCATTTGCTACGCGCAGCACGGAATCGTTAGCGAAGTACATTAGGAACATTAAACATCTAGTGATCGCTTCTCCTTTGATCTACAAATCGATTTACCATGCAACGTATAACGCGACTATTTCAGCCGTGACTAAAACAAGCAGAAAATATAGAATAAAATTTTTTACGTACACGAGTAATGAATTTTCCAGCTCGACTTCCTCAAAAATTAAATCTCCGAATGAAAAAGTTTTACCGTAGATTTTCTTTTCCTTTTTTTCATACGGAATCAGCCCACGTTCGCATGTTCGTATTAATTGGCCAGACTATATATATATATATATATATATGTATTATATTTAATAATAAAATAATAAAATATATTTTATAATAAATTAAGCGCCTTGAATCCATGTAACTTGACTAATTTGCACGACTTACAGATTCGTGAAAATTACATATTCCGTTTGCTGTGTATTCAATTCGCAAAGGAAAAAACTCGACTAATACATCTTGAAATCACTCATTGAAAATTGATGCTTGGGAAACAGAATACGAAACGTCGTCGACTGGAAACGTTTCGTGACAAGCTGCCCTTCCCTTGCTTTCCAATAAATAACTATAGTACCCAAGATTTATATCGACGTCTATCAATGATCGATGTGGAGTCGTCATGCTAAATGATCCCCTTCCTTCTAATGGTATTTTCTATTCAGGTCGATTCAGATTTGCTCGCGGATTGAGCTTCTTTTATTCTCGCGAAGGGATAGAAATAGATATATTACCCAGATGTACTTTTTATCGAATGCATGTCGAGAAAGGAGAAAACGAGAGAGAATGCATTGTGGCGATTTTAAAAGTATCGATTATTAGCTGCTGTTTATTCCGACATGGATGCAGCCTTACAAAACATACCCGATTTCCTTTAATTAAATGGCCAACTATCCAGCAATTATCGAGTGACAAATTAGTGATGCCCACATGAAATCGAGCTATTTGCGGAAAGGAAGATAGACTATTAATAAATTTTTCTATTAAACGAATTTATCACGAAAGATTTATTTTTACGTTTATGGTCAAAATACAAATTTTGTTTGCTTGATGAAATACTACATAAATATTACTACTTGTATTGGTCATTATCCTTAACCCATTAATGACCGACGTTGCGTTCACGCAATATTTTATTGACGATTTATTTCCCAATCAATTTACGTTATCGAATTCTGCTTTTTAATATTTCCGCTCTAGAAGGAAATTCCAAGAATTCGACTAATATTTTTTGCGCCACTGTATCTTCCATTTGGACTATACAATTTCATAAAATTCAAAGAAACTGAAGTATTTATAAATTATGATTAAGGCTTAGTCTTTCATGGGTTAAAGGAACGAAACAATTTTTCAAACTTTAATATATATACGTGTATATGTGAATCGTTGTTATGTCAGATTAAACGCTAAATACTTTCTATTTTTTAATAGAAAAATATTTCATATGACATAACAAGGATTTTCCTATATGACTAATCGTAAAGAAATATTTTTCAATTTGAATGGAATTAAAATGTAGATCCCTATCGCTAAATATAGACATCAATTCTGTATTCGTTCTGGAATTTAAATTATGGACAATCGTAAATAAAATTTCGTGTATACTATAAAAGTACAATGTCAAAGTATCAATGAAACCGAGCACACGTTCATGTAGGAATAAATATATTCAAACTGCGAATGAATGAAAACATGCAATTATGTAAAACACTTCTAGCTCACTATGCAAGATAGTGTTATAAGTCAGTCAGTGAACACTTGCTTTATCTCGAGTAACCATCGCTCCAAGTATATCTCTTAATTCAGAAGCTTGGCAAAGGAAATCCTTGAATTTTGAATGGACACAATTGCTATCGAAGTGTTCTGAACATGTTTGAATTATTCATGGTTCTCATTCATTGTCCTTGCAAATGTTAAGGCGGCATTAAACACGAAACAAGAAACTGGAAGTTCAAAAAACGCGACGACACAACATTTCTAATGGCAACGAAATTAAAATTAACGAATCAACTTGCCTCAAAATTATTCTCGTTAATGCCATTATTCGTTACATCACACAATTTCAATTACAGCAGGAAAATTGCAGGTTATTTCTGAACCAGTATCAAAGAGCAAATACTTTACATCTTAGAAGTCACCGACAAAGCAATTTCATGTAATTTTCCTAATGAAAACGATACCCACGTAAGATAGGCGTCGTTAATGATAACGAGTGATATACATACATATGTATGTATTATATGTGTGGCCATTGTATTGTAATTCCCAGTAAAATCTAATCTTAGTATATAAATAGTATATATAAATCTAACCCAGTAAAATCGACAAGACACGATCTCTTAGCTGCGTGTAATAACTGGCACGTATAAATCGAGTTAAATAGATGAACGATGACTATAACCTCGATGATCAGCCGACTTTTCTATCGGTCATGATTATCTATTCAACTTATCAGGGCTGTTAACATTATCCAGTTCCTGGAAACTCTTATATTTCAGACAAATAGATAACATTATTTCGTATAGAATGTCTGTTGTTTGTTCACGTTGTTTTCATAACATTTCCCGTGAAATGGAAAGTAATCGAAATCTCGTGGAAATTGACCTTTTATAATAATTTGTAATTTGACGTTAGACTGGAAAGACTGAAAGTATAAGATATAGGGCAAAAGTGTAATATAAAATAAATTGCAGAAAAATTTAATATGTATATCGAATAGTAGTAATATAATATATTATATTAAAATGATGCAGATATTATTTAAAGGCAATATTGCCTTTCCAATATCGAATATTATAAATATTATAAACCGCGTTCCTTTCGTAACAATAACTTTAATTCATATTTATTACACGAAAAATTCCTACACATCGTACAAGATAGACCAACAGTCTGTTTTTATAAATTTCTTTATGTAATTCGCTGAAAAAGCTATTGATAATGTAGTTTACCCTATCGTGTCTCGGAATGATCTATAAAAGCATACTTTTACATAAACCTACTACCGCAGCGCCGTAAATGATATACTTTTAATGAAATTACTCATCTCACGTCATCGCGGTTTCGCGAACGAAAGGATATTAGAATCGATTCAGCATCTTGAATTTCGAACACGAAATTCAGAGGACGATCCACAATGGAACAGCAGGTATAATGGGAACTTTGATAGGCAAAGCGGTACAAAAGTTACTGACTGCCGGCTAGTGAATTTATAAAAGCTTCTACAACTTCGATTGACGTTTCACTGAATCCTGTTCATTATATTTTCAGGCGAGAAACTGCTATCCAAGAAGACGACACCGATAAAGTCGTCCCATCTTGAATTTCATACTTGCACGCTCTTTCACTCGCTGCTCGTTTCACGAAATAATCTAACATGTAAAGTAGAAATGTAAGTGTGCCACTTTATGGATATTATTAAATATTGTTTGGTCAAAATCGTGCTTTCTTTTTCTCAGCCTTTGAAAACGTTTGATCGAGTAATGGATAATTTTACAATTAATTAATTAAATGCCAACGTATACTAACGTACTTTAAACAATTTTTCACCTTCTCCTCAAATCTTTCCAGATCTTTTAGCAATTTTATCTGCAGAAAACGAATCTAACTGCAATCTTCTATTTATCAAACTTTTGATAAGGTCATGAAACGAAAGATCAAGTTTAAATATCTACTTTTACTGTAACAAACTACTTTCTATGACGTTACCTCGTTTACCACAATAAACTGATACAGGAAAAATTCATTATTTCTGACGACAGCTGGAAAATAAATTTGAAACTGCTATCCGGTCTCGCATATATTTACATATTTTAAAGGAAACAGTGAGAAACAAGTTGAGCGTTAAATATTTGCTAACAAAGTTACTAAACAAAATTTATATATTTCATAGAGCGTCTGAAATTCTCTCCTGAAATTTATCGATAGAATCACGCAATCAGCGGCCAAATTGTTGTTAGACACGTGTCAGGTTCAGTTTAAGGCTTGACAAAACGAAATACGTGACTTTCCATTTAACGCGTGTTTCGAAAATTCGAGCCACGCAGTTCCTGAGCGATCTGAAACTGCTTAAACAGTTATCGTTGATAAGCAACCGCAAAACGTTTGCATTGAAAACAGTTTGACAGTTTACTCTTGAAATTTATATACGTATACGTTATTTATATTTGCTTCGGCGATCGAACGCGATCACGATGTATTTACGCTAGGCATTATAAGATACTCTGTATATAATAACATAACAAGACACGCTACGTAATACCATTTTTTGTATCTTTTTGTTTACAATTAAAACGCTCGCAGTTCGAGTACCAACTGTGCAATTTAAATTGTATAATAAGGATTATTATTACTATTGACAATAAGATTCGTTAATTGGAATTATGAGCAAACAGTTTGAGAATATCTGGAAAATTTTCACCAATGATTTTCAGCAGCGAATAGAAGCAGACACGATTTAACGTCGGACACAAAATAGGGTATTTGACCTTGTCAAAAAGCAGACATTTCTCAGGCAGCATCGCCCTTCTGGGAGCAATATGCTATGTAACTGTGCTAAACGATTCGTTTTTCAAACGAAGACAGACGTCAG
This sequence comes from Bombus confusus, assembly GCA_014737475.1. NCBI lineage: Eukaryota > Metazoa > Arthropoda > Insecta > Hymenoptera > Apidae > Bombus > Bombus confusus. The sequence goes on along the minus strand of JACXIV010000073.1, from coordinate 33,629 downwards.
GGCTTTTATCATAGCCCACCGGGACTTTCAAGGAAGACGTATAAATCGAAGAATACCAGCAAGCGCGAGTGAAAAGAAGAAAAATTACGTTGCCCTCTGTTCACCTGATTTTCCCCGCGAACGAAAGGATAAAGCCTGATTCACGCTAGCGGTCAAACGTACGGTCAGATCACTGTCAATCAAAAGTCTAAGATTTTTCCCAGGCTTTCGCACTAAAAAATCAGACACCGTCAAATCTTGTCGCAGTCTCTTTCATTTTTCTGAAATTTTTGATTCTTCAAATTTTGATTCTTTTTGAAATGTCTTCCCTATTTCGAACCAAACTTTCATTTCGTCGAATGTGTCACGATAACTTTCGCGACTGAAATCATAGACAGATCACGCTGCAATTTCCTACAAATTCAATCACGTTCTTCGTGTTCATTTTCGATTGTCGACCGCAGTCTCCATAGTCAGCAAATCGACAAGCCACGGTCAGCAGATTTTCATTTGACTTGACCGAACCATCTATCGTGAATGCTCTCATTGGATCACGTGTGAAGGATTTTGACCGTGATCGCTAGTGTGAATCAAGCTTTACTCGACTATTCAAGTTGGAAAAATCGACGAAGCTCAGAATCATTGTCCTTCGTTAAACAAAGCGAAATCATATACCGTCCCATCGAAAGTTTAAAATCTTTATTTTTGTGATATTGAAATAGAAAACTTAAGATCAGCACGAGGTTCGAAGGACGCAGAGGAACGCGAAAGTGAAATTGAAATTTTGAAAGTTTCTAGTTCAGGACTGAGATAACTGAATGGACGAAGCACGAAGATGTTAAGAAAAGAAAAATAAGAAATTTACAAGTTAACTGGAAAACATTTCCATCTAAAAGTCAGCCAGAGTAAATTCTTAAAGGGCATGAGATCACTATGCAATTCGTGGAACACAGATGTTCAGAAGAACGAAGAATTTTTAATTAATTGATAAAGTTGCTCGCTATTTATTATCTAGGAAGGAAGCGGACAGAAACAATTCGTAATTGCCGTTAATATCCGTTCAGTGGACAAGTTTCAGTGAACAGGAAACGTAACGGAAGATTAAATATTGGCGCAATCATGCAAATGACATGAATCCTTTGGCCGAAAGTGTAGTTATAACAGTTCTTAGCCAGTTTCGTCGTTTACTCTGCACGTGCTCTTTTCACGTCGTAATTTTAATTCATCGCGAGTCTCTCTCCTTTAAAAGGCACTGTTAATCGCAAGTACGGGTCTTCTCCTGTATCAAGGAGAATGAACTTCAATATTGAAATTGAAGTGAAAAATTCTACAGGAGAAATACGAATAACGGGACAAATATTTTAAACAGAAATAAAAATATAAATAGTTACGTAAGAATCCCTTTTGACACTTGAATTTAGTATAGCGTCCTGATCCTAATTCGTGGTCTGAATAAAATAAGATAAAATCGCCATAAAGTTTAACAGTTTCATTATAAATGTTTCCACATCGAACTTCTATTTCTTTTCTCACTTATTGCCATTCGATATTGATAAAATACAGCTGTCTACAACTGCAAAGTATCCGCGGTAAATAAATTAACAAGTAGACAGTGCCAGATCACGCGATCAAAGAGCTATAATTATTATTCTAATTGAAGAAACAACGAATATAAACCCGTAAAGTTAAAGTTACGATTGAAACGTTGAAATATCGTCGGAATTATTAAAAACCGTAATCTTGTACGAAATACGAGCTATCTAGAACCAAAGGGATGAAAATGACATTATTCTGATATCGAGGAAATCGAGTTTGAAATTCAAATGTGTTACGAGATGTTAAATATGTGAAAATAATGTCACTGCACTTGCATCTCTTTGGCTCTAAGTGCCATGTATGTAAAGTAGAATTATAATACTCCGTACTGCTAAAAAGTGTACACTATAGATAGGGTACGAAACGCTGTTTGTATTAAACCGACGGTTTAATAGCGTTCGAACAACTTGGTGATATTCTATTTGACCTAATTTTCGATTCTAAGCGCTGTGTTGATGACTACAACATGTACAGATCGTATCTACTATTCTAGACACCTACTTCATGTTCCTTATCCGTCAGAGACGTCCATCTGTAGATAAAAGAAATACGAAAACAGCTAGTAGGATAACTAGAAAATACATTTGGTCTTCGATTACTATTATATCGTTGCAAAATAAATGTCAATTTCGAAACAAGTAATTTTTGGTGAAACTTAAAATCATCTGAATTGATATATCTTCGTCATAGCACATAAGCTGGTTTTCGTGAAAACAAATCTAGTATAAGGAAATATAACATCGTATATATTCCTAAAGAAAAATGGCCCGAACATCATATTTCCGCGTGTTGTACCTCGAAGGCACTAGAACCTCGTTGCTTTCAATAGAACCTTGACGGTAAAATCTTAATCAGAGAATTAAATAAATATCCAGAATTGTAAATCTAGAAATTGATCCTAAGAATCTTTTAATAACTCTATGTCATAACATGATGAAACAAACTGCTGTGAACATTGATACGTATTCAGATACTGTCAGGATAATAATCAGAATATATTTATATAGGTCAGAATAGTAGTAACAGTTGCATACTGCACAAATGTAGAATAGCGAGCATAAATCGATACATAATTAAGCAAATTACCCAGAGGCAATCAGTGTGAGTCACACAGGGTGTCATTAAATAATTTAAGAAGGATCGATATTTTTCCAGCGTGGGAGAAAATGGCATAAATATCGGTAGTAAATCGTGGCAAAGTTATTCGACGATAACAGGTAGTTGTACTCAGTCAGGTATGCTTTTCTTTGCGTTTCATTGTCGCACCATGTTGAGAAATTTATAAAATCGGGAACTTTGGCTAAGAAATCAATCGGAAATGTCAGGGCAAAGTTCATCCTAAGAATCTGTGAAAAATCACTCATGTAACGTATATACACGTGTGTGCACGTATTGCGCAAGATCGTTATTGTTTTATGCGAATAATGATGAGAAGTATAGAAACAGATGTATGACGATTTAATACCGTTTCTTTGCGAACGATTGTTTCGTCATATTTATGAATCGCAGACAAATCTACAGCATTATTGGCGTTCATCAAAGGGTGAAAACATATTATAATATTCTTGGCGAGTACGAGATGAAGCATATAAATATGAAATCAATTTTGATGGCTGAAATTTACATGAAAATTAAATCATTCGACGGCTACCGAATAATGTCTTAGGGTTGTAGACTCATTTCTGCTTTAAGATCTCGCACCATGAGAGAAAATAACAACACATAATTAATGGCATTTGATTTGCAAATAAGAAAGATGCAAATATTTATTAGTATACATATATAAGGCACAAACACAGTAGACTATTTATTAAAAGTTTCATTCCAGGATTGTCCGTTCAATTCTAAGTCCGCATGTGCCCATATGTCCGTCAATTCCTTCATCCTGACAACCAAAACACGATTACTTCGTTTACTGATGGATTTTACAATCTCGCTGTAGAGCGGCAAATCGTTTCGTATTGAAACTAAAGAAAAACGTTTATTCGAAAATATTCTAAAAGAATAAAAATTGTATCGATCAAAAATCTCGCTTTTCCACTAGATTTTCCGCTATCAGTAAAATTCGACCAATTGCAATTGCAAATTCATACGAACAAAAATATGTACTCGTTTCACTGTCAGCCCACTCTCCGAAAAATAAGCTCGATTCGCGATGGCGTATTTCACGGAACAATGAGAACGTGACACGAAAAACAAGCTACGTATGCACACGCGCGAAATACTCGATCTATCAATGATGTAAATGTCGTGTCGTCGTGCTTTAACTGGATGAAAGAGAACAGCGAGCAACAAAATTTCAATTTCAATTATGTAAAAGTAATTCTCGGTAGAAATAACATTGGATCCTTTTCCATAGAATCGGAAATGATTTGAATGAATGACTCATTAAATATCGCTAATAGATCCATATAATAAGATATTAACATGCGTGCAGGTAACCAATTAATTAATTGTTAAATCAAAACGCTATAATTTACATGTAATGCAACTCTCATAATACTTTCAAATCTTTTAATTCTTGTTAATTATGATATTCTTGTTCTATCTTCCGAAAAATTCCTGCCATGTATATGATTATTCGTCGTTTCTATAATGTTACATCATACATCGAAATCAACGAAGTAACTTTCAACGGAAGAGAAGACTTTCTGCCATTTATGGCAACGTAGTTACATGTTTATTTTCCTTCTTGCCAATCTAGAAAAAGATTGTTTAAATAGAACACTGCGTGCAGAAGATACCACTGATCTTATCACTTCACGGGTATATTAATTCGTTAATTACATTGCCTGTTCCCCTACTAATAATTAGCATAATGAAATTCCACATCTTGAGCTCACATAACGCTAGCATGTGCTCTGAACTTCGACTCCGATTATTCGCGAAACGCAAACCTTCGGGTTTCTCACCCGCGTCAATTATCGACTACGCGGATAAATCACCAAAAACGCGCTAGAAAATATATTTCTTACCTTGACGCTCGATCTAATGAGAAACTAAGGGTAATTCACCGAATGCTTAATATTATATATAATACGCGAAATAAAAGGACTCGTGTTAAACGACGTGGGTAATTAAGTGAGCAAAAGTGATCAGGATCAAACGCGAGGCAGACACGAATTTCACCCTCGAGGGTGAAATTAAGAATTCGTGACATACTTTCTTAAAAACGTTAGGGCATTAATAAATTATTAGGATAATGAGATAAATATTACAAAGTGTATATAGTTTTATCAATAACTTTTATATTCTAACAACTTAATGATGTGAATTAATTTCTGTTTTATGATCAACATAATAATTTGTATTTTTCAATTAGTTTTCATAGATGATTGAGCAGAGAATCTAAATTATGCGCTTCAATATTTTTAGCATACTATTTTATCTATATGTTGTAAGCTTTGTAGCGAACATGATTTCAACGTTTTATAATAAACATACGATATTTTCAATGAAGATGAAAAAAAATAATTAAAGACTAACATACTCGAGTAATTTTATCGGTCGCTCATGTATCCAATATCGTAAAAACGTTCAAGGTATTCAATAAAAATGTCATCATAAAAAAACATGAGCTACACTTCTTTTTCTTTCTTAACATTTGATCAATTAGTTGACATAGTTCAGTAAAATCGTTTTTAACGTCGTATCGTTTTCCAACATTGTCTCTCAATTGCGCCACCAAAATGCAAGAATCTATAAGTTTCCAATTATTCAAATTAGTTATTCACTTTACCATGTAACATTCAATATAAAAGAGTCTCTTTAGCATCTTTATAACAACTCTTTAACATCATTATCCTGTATAAACATGCCTCGTTTTTAGGTTGTGTTGCTTCCCAACTAGTAAGTCCACTAAAATTTCCTAACAAGAAAATATAACATAACTTTGCATTGTAAGTCGAATTTACTGTCAAAGAGGAACCCCAAAAAAAAAGCAAGTCCACAATCATATGCCTAATAATACAAAAATAAATTCTTACCTGTTATGACAATAGCTCAGAAGAACAGGATGTGAACCAAGAGACAGATAACACGGAGAAACAAACTGTTATCCAGATCACATATTACCAATCACCAGATCACCAATGCATTAGTAGGTATGTGGATAAGGATTCCTCGAGACGTCTTGGTCGCATCGATTCCTGCGCTTGCTAACCAAGAATTGTTCATTGTTCACTTGCTTGCACAAAATTATGACTGCAAAACGAAAATGAAGAGAAAACCACCGTGGATCTGCGCGTGTACCAGCGACCAATTCGCGTACAGGTGTATACGCCGTGGCGCGTGAAATACAAACGCTTTGACTATCGATTTTGCACGAAAAGCTGTAGAACAATGTAAAAAAAAAAATGGTCCCTCGAGAGACTCGCGAGCTACCACTACCACCATAGGCAACTTTTCTACGGAGACAACTCGTCCTGCGGCGTTACGGACGGACAGCTCTGACAGGAAACGTACACGCGCGCCTCTATCCACCGCGCATACGATCACGCGCATTGTGCCCCGCGGTTCATTAAGCAGGCGCGCCAACTGTACACTTAGAATCTTACCAGCAAATTCGTAAACAAAGGCTGGCTTATTCTATGACTTTGAACTTCGAAGTTAATCTATGCAATCTATACACATAATAAAACTGTAGAAGGGTTGTGTTTATGCATTGAAGAAAAACCATAAAACATCAGTCATTCAAGAACAGCCATAAATTATGGAGTCCAAAAAGCTAATCTTTGGAATTTTTGTCTGTTCGTTTGTACTCGTATAATTACTTGTTGAAACTACCAAAAGTAAGAACTACTTTGAACGGATTTTGGTGAGGTTTTCTCTGGTGTAGAGCTTTATTTTCAGGAAAGAAAATAGAGTATATTTTATCTTGACCCGTTTTGTAGGAGCTGAAAAATAGTCTGGCATCTGCCTTGTATGCGATCCAAGGTTTGGTAGAGGTCAAACAATCCAAACTTTTTATAATTTAATATTTTTTACTACGAGGAATAACGTAACTAACGTAGGTGAGTATAAAAAATATATATTTGGATATGTAGGTATTTCATCCATAAAAATTCATCTGCTCAAAAATTATTCCGTATATTAGTAATCAACGCAAACCAAGTCATGGACCAAGGCTAGTATAATTTGAATTAGTCTAAAATTATTCTAATTATATATATAAAGCTAAAATTATTCTGTATGTTCAAAAGAAAGATTTTTTATAAAAGAACACAAGTACGAGGAAAGGGAAAATTGTAATAATATTGTAGAATATATACATAATGTGATAGTCATATATTTTGTAATAGTTTTTATTAGAGTAGTTGAAATGATCAATTATTCGGTCAACGTGTAATTGAATGTAACAGATAAAGTATTCTATATCTACTTACGTTATTATAGACAAACTCTAAATTAAGATCTTTCGTTATATAAAACAAGTCAAATAAAACAATAACAATATGTACTAGTTTACTATTTAGTAATTTGTTTATAAAATTCAATAAATTGAAATATAGTATATCTAAATATAAAACACAACAAAACCAAGAAAATGTATAATTAACTTAGAAAAATTTAGAAAGGGAACTATATTTTATGCAAACATGTATGGTTGGTCAGGTGGCTAATTACGAATAAGCTAGACTATCCGATCATATTACGTTAAATAACACGGTAGAGAAAGGAAAATACACTATTCAAAATAAATTAGAGGATCAAATTCCCGAACAATTTAGAAAAGTGAAACGATGAAGAGATGAAAGAAACATGGCATACTCTAGGTGATAATGACTTTCTAATGGACTAATTTTGCATTCTAAGGCTTTCATGTTACTGAATTTAATATCAGTAAGGATAATTTGTTGTGTTGAATCTTTAAAATATTAAACACCTCGTTAGAAGATTGTAGTTTTTCTTACATAAGCATAGTAGCATTTTTTAACATACATTGACAAAATTTTATTATTTGCAATTAATTTCATTAATAATTTTTTACATCTTTTTTACGATTTTTTTACATTTAATAAATTTTTCTAAATTTCGAATATCATAATTGGTAAAAACAGATAAAAGCTTTTTTCTGAATTTGTAAAATGATTAAATCTGTACTACACAATAATTATAACTGTAAAAAACTTTACATTTTGATTGTTGTATATCCATTTCATAGCAATTTTACACGCGTTACGTACCTATACCACTTTATACCTTCCAGTTCAAATTGCTCACCTACTCATCTATTGCACTTGTTTTGTTCCACACGAAATACAAACAACTACAAAATGACACGATAGCGAGTACATACATATATAGATAGATGTTTAAATAAGATGCATTTTATTATTTATTCACTACTTCGAGTAAGAAAATTAATATGAAATCATCACAATGATTAATTGGTGAAGAATTTCAACACGATTGATATATTTTATACGCATTAAATTATACAATTAATAGCTATATTATTAATATAATTAAAATATATAATAATGTTATATTTAATATTATATTACATGTTCATATTATAAATATATAATATTTAATATGTAATAAAAATATATATATATTTATATAAATATATATTAAAAAAGAGAGAAATACATATACATATATTAATATGTTAATTCTAATATATAAATATATATATATTAATATATATATATATATTATAAATATATATATATATATATTAAAGAAGAGAGAAATACATATACATATATTAATATGTTAATTCTAAATTTCAGCCTTACAATATTCAATCGGAGGATCATAAAAAGGATTATCATGCAAATTGAAATATTATTTTCAAACATAAAAGAATTACTATCGCAATTAAATTATCATACGAAAGGTCGTATTTTTATGCCTGTTAATTAGAGACACGTGTATCCCACGCAATGGTTCTTCATAATGAAATTTTTCAAACAACAAAATCAGCCTAGCTCTATCGTAATCCATACTATACTTACTAGTTGAACATCCGCACAGAAGTTAGACCATAGCCTACGAATATTTCATTTCCTACTCTCAAGGACGCAAAACCGTCCCAGTGATACTTCCACATAATCGATCAACCTTAGACGACCACTTAATTTTCCGGTATGTTTCAGGGCTTACATTTTTCCATACTTGTTTTAAAATCGAACTTCGTCCACGAACAATCACAAATGTGTTCTCAATTAATAAAAGAACCGCAAATATGTGATCTTAATAATCATCGTGAAAATTTATAATATGAAATGTTCATATTATCAGTGTCGTTGCCAGAAATGAGTTAAAATACTGTACTTCATTTGCGTTTCAATCAATTAGAAACATGTAAATTACAACACAACGGGTCTCTTACTTAACAATCTCCGGTACCATAATTGTGTAAACACGACGGAATATCAAAACATCTGGGCATATTTGTGTAGCAATATGTAATTACCTTGATTGAGAGTAATCGTTGCCACGCCTTAGAAATTTGCTATTGCATGTCCAACGATATCGAACGTGGAACAGCGATAATACGTCACTCTAGCGAGCCTCTATAAATTCCAAATATGGAAATTTAACCGGCTAAATTAGAGCATCGACGAGTCGAGCTGGACAACCCGACACGTTCAATTATAATTCACGATGCTTTAATTAGCGACAACGTTTCGAATGTAACTTATGTAACAATAGATTATGGTTCAGCGGTACGCTAAAATTTGTTGATATTTAACGCCTCATTTGTTCAACTAGCGACTAACGCTTATGCGGTATATTCAACATCGCAATACGTAGTTATGTATTATACACGAGTAGAATTGAAACGTGACACCTCTGTGACCGCGATACGTCGATGTTCGACTCTTCCACGATATCATAAGAGACCTCGTTAACACTCGAATCAACGGAGCTTCTATTCGATCCACATACAATAGGGATATAGTTCCATTAACTTAACCATTTGTGTTTCTACAGTGGCTACGAAAAGTATTTCTACACCATTGTATTTAGTATAGCATTTATATAGCAATTAATTAGGTTGGGGCATATCAAATTTCGTGTCATTTGGTACAATAGTATTTTCATGTGACTGCTAAAAAAATACGTTATTGGAAAATAATGGTATGTACAAATATTTTTTGTCACCGCTGTGCATTGAACTAGACATGAAATTCTGATTCCGTCTCATTTTTCCTATTTTTTGTATGAAAGATATAATTTCTCTTATATTAGGTCTTCCGTAAACTTTCACGCCATGCAAGTGCGCTATACATAAAAGAAAGTTCTTTCGCGCTATACGACAAAATATTTTTCGTTCTAGTTTAGAAGGAACAAAAGTAGAAAAGATCTAGTGACATGCTAGCACATAAGAGTTAATAAGGAATTTATGTTAGGTGTAACCGTACTCGATATCATTTCTATTCAAATTTCTCTGGTTCAATCGAAGGTCCGTCTATTCATGGACAGCGCTATAGGAATTTCTTGCAAAAATAGTTTGTATATACCTAATATGTACACGGGTTATAAAGTAATTAAAGTTGTTTCTAAAAATAATGAACGAAAATTGAGTAAAAAATTAAAATAATTGATTCGCGAAGAAAAGACGGGGATAAAATTATTTTATTTGATTAATAGTTTAAAATGATGAAATATTTATATTTCCTTATTTTTATATATTATATTGTTAGTTGAAAGGTACGCATCATACTTCTAGGAATTCGCGGCCGGTTAGCAAAACAAAAGCCAGTTAGCCTCAGTGACCAGCGAAAATTGAGGAGTGGAAGGGATAATGATGGTCAGTTGACGAAAGAACTCGGGAATATTTATACAAATTCGTTAAGAACAAGTATCAAAGGCCAATCTCATTACTGTGAGTACGAGAAAATCTTTTCGAGTTCATTTCAAATGAAAAATTCCAAATAATAATTGTGTTGCTAGCGACAAAAATGATTTTCTACAAATTCTCCGGTGTTTCATTTCCATTTAAAAGTAATACGCAATTCCGTTATAAAATCAAAGGGGAAACACTGCGATTCTATCGATTTATAGTTGAAACTTGAAAAATAAGGAGACGCCGTGAATCGAATTTAGCGTTGTGCCACTGATAAGATCTGTTCCGCAATAAAAATGTAGCAGCACGAAATCGAGTCATGTATTGTTTAGATGCAACAAATAGATAAGAAATACCGTGTGTGACGAATCATTCCTCGATATGACTAAGTTATCGATAGAAATCTTTCCGCAAAACATGATCAACGCGAAATCGATAAACACCTTGAACGCCCATGTCATGACCAGAGAATAAGATATAACGCGTTTCTATTTTTAACGCGGTTATATTATTCATTTTGCGATGGAATTAGATTCATGAACGAAAGAAGTGATCGGTTAATTAAAATGATAAATCGCTATATATTATTATAGTTTACATATACTGAAACTTAGAATTTTAAGTAATTATAATCGCATGAAAGGCTTTTAGTTCGTTAAAAATTTTGGTTAATTTACAATTATTCTAAGAAATTCATTTCATTTGTTTAATTTATTTTTAATTTAAGAAATTGATTTTAATTTATTGGAGAGTTATTCGTTTGATTCTCGGACAACTTTTTAGGCATCTACTGTAACTACAGTGGATAAGATCTTTCCTACATAGGCAAGGTTGAGTAACTGGGACTTTATTAAAGTACAAGACTAAAAAGTAAGATCAGAAATGAGATGAAGGTAACTGTAATACATATATTGAGCATGTAATAATATATGACATTTCCTAAATGTTTTACTTGTACGTTTTATTAAATATATATTGACAGAATAACAATAATAAAAAATAATAACACATGAAGGACAGGAATTATACATCGGAGATATTTATTTATCTCTAAAATTAATTACTTTATTATACGAAAAGATAATATGAAATAAAACTTAATCAAATGTAGTAGTATACTTACAAGTCTCAAATTAATAAAAATATTTATTTTAGAATGGAAACTAATGTCTGCACAATAAACGATTGTATCCTAATTGCATCCTACTTACTTATGTAGAACTTTTTTCAATAACTCAGTAACATTATAACGTTTAATTAATGTAGCGTATAAAGTCAAGCCTGTACTTATATATATATATATACCAGATGACAGCAATTATCCCTTGATGACAGTTAATATAATTTAACATATAAATAATTAAATACCGTAAATATATGAAAAAAAACGTTTTATTGACAACAAAATAGATACAAATACAAATTGAGGGACTTGTATCTTCATTATACACAATATATTGATATAACTAATGATAGCATATAATTATATACATATAAAAATGTGACTCAAACAAATTCTCATAAAAGCTAAATGTTCTCGTATCGGCAGTTTAAAAATGCTCAATATTGCTTTAGATTGTAATCATTCCTACGAAAAACATCATACAAAAATATGCATAATATTTTTTTGCATTTTGAGTATTTTCTAATTGTGCGCCTTAATTAATCAGAACGATTTCTTCGTTGTAAAAATGCAATCTTCAAAACTAATTACAATGTTTGACATTAGTGGTATATGACTAACCCGCATCTCAATCAAAAAGTAATATCCCTAATGAGAAATTACATAAATTAAATTATACTGTCATTCTTATGCTTCAAATAATTATTTTCTTAGGATTTGCTTTGGTTAATTATTTTGCCCGCATCCTTTTGTTTTAAAAAAAGTTAAACAAGGCGTGCTTGAACAACTCTTAATTTAGGCTATCAGCTTAAACAACATACACAATCGCGAGCTCCTAATTTCAATCAAAGCTCCTAGAATCTGTTTTACAGACTGTAATATGTAACGCGTGTATGATTTTCGCTTTTCCTCCTCAAAACGAAGCACCAAATTATTTCATTTCGTTGTTTACTGATTCGCCGCAAAATTGAACACGGGATATTTTGGCGCGAAACGATTCGACACGCCAAAAATATGCTCCGATTCGCCACGTTCCCACAGACTTCTAGCACCATTGGCTGATTCTTCGTACGATGGTGGAGCTATATAATTTTATACATTAACCACTGTTAAACTATATTCTTTATTGAAACGCAATAGTTTAATTCATTAAAACTATATAATTATAAGAAATACATGAAAATATTCTTACGCAGATTAGGGTACAAATTCGATGGTGGACTTCCGTCAGCGCTTGAAACTGGAATTCCTGTTGTCGTCCATCCAATTTCTGAGGGTTGTGGATATCCTTCAGCCGATGGAGCACTTGGAGTTTGATAATTTATTAATGGCACCGTGCCCACGAATATAAGGGTGTTCTGCGTCAAATTTCGATGGTACCTAACACAGAATCAACCGCTCTAACTCATTCATATCTCATGAAAAACATTTTAACGAGCAACTAGAATCGGTTTTATACGGCCAATTTTCCATTGTGTCGTTCAATTGCCATTCTTTGCAAATCTCGTTTAAGAATTACTCGATGAGTCATAGTATCATCGTATCATACAAATAGTGAATAGCACTGATTTATTTATAATGCTTCACGAATGTAATAGCACATATATTCAATTTCATTTGAAACATGCAACGTTAAAAACAATTCTCTTGTAATAAAGTTAAAAGTATACAAATTAATAACTTTTGCGTATATAAAAATTAATCAATTCTCAAATAAAATATTCTGCATAAGGTAACATATACGAACCATCCTGAGACACAAGCTACGACTTTGAGATTATATTCCAGATCAATAATTCCACAATTCGTCAAGTTCGATGGAGGAAGTGGAGGGATATCGAGCTTCTGTTCATAATCTGCACTTCCGTGTCCATCGACGGGTCCTTTACCAACTTCCGCTACCACAATTTCCTCCGTTTTAGTATCAGTGGTCGGTGTGGTAGCCCGAAAAGTCACGATCTAGACTTCATGTGATTCCATTATTATCTCGAAATATTTTCATCGATATCGCATATTTGTCAACATCATCAAACTGTATATACCTTACACAGAATGAGTTTTACAGTATCCACAGTGACTCCTGACAAATTTTCAACGTTCACCTTTATTGGCATTGTTTGACCTGGTACGTATCCCCTCACTGGTAATGAATAGTTAACAGTTAATGATGGCGTTCCGCAACATAAGCAGCAAAACGTCTTGCTCATTTCTTCTTGCACTTTTTCCTGAAAATGTATGCGTTTCTTTATACCATAATAAAATTTTACTACATCAACCGTATGTGCAAAAGTTAAACTATGAAACATAATTTTGCTGAAATTTTTCTTAATTTTAAATATGAAAAATTTCACTTTCGAATTAATTTTCTACTTTGAAATGTGTGTCAAATTCTAAGGAACTAAAAGTGTTCCCATAACTGTTTAACGAATGTCAATTATTCGTAGCTTCAGTCTCGATCGTGAAACGTTCACTAAATTTTCACTGAATGGAGAATTTTCTGATAAATACGTACCAAGCATCTTGCTTCTTGATTCAGGTCAAAAGGCGACACTACTGTAAAGGGGCTCTTTACTTCTTGATCGAATTTCCAAGGGCGATCCAAAGTCGCTTTGACTGTATATCGAACGTGACCAAAATCGGACTCGAAACTGCTGGGTAAATTCACGGGTAGAATACATTGAAACGGGAATTTATGCTCGCCGCTTTGTATCTCGATTTCACCTCCTAAAGAAAATTTATTATTTTTTCCAATGAAAATGCTAAACAATGAAATAATTTAAGGTAAACTTTTACCAGAAGCTGATCCAACAAGATAATACTTTGTCTCGAAGTATTCTTCATGTGCGGTGACCGTCTGAGTTCCATCTCTGTACTGTCCTCTCTCATCCATATCCTGTTTGTCTGTTGTCCAACATGTGTTCGCCACACCTTTTATTTTTACGCATATGCCTGGAAAAATAATGAAATTATTAGATATTATTATTACTAATCAATAGATATTTCTCTTACATAAATTATAGAATTTCGTATACATATGACATTCTATACTATAAAGAGAAATTACATATAGTTCAAATTCATCAATCTTAGTTCCATACTGCATACGGTAATGGCTTTTAAATTTATCTAATTGAAATCACATATTGATTTGAATGCAATTGAATACAATTGTACTGCGATACAATATGAGTAAGATCGAGGTTTTGTTTCTCAGAACATTGAAAACTGATTATTACTTCCTTCACGTCTTCGCTCTAGGTAATATAGTTATAATTTAATACTGAAATTAAATAGTTTTGTTACTCCATTTCATTGCGTATAATATAAATGTATATATAATGTGTGATAGTATACATTGCATTGTATAATTCTAACGTTTAACTCGATAACTCTGAATAACAAAATTATCAGAGCTCCATACTTTCAATTATTTAAGGCGTTCACGTTGCTCGGTTTAAACAGAAATTGACACATTTTTGAAATTACCATTAACAATGAGATAATGGTGTAAAATTAACCGCGAGCCAACCGCAAGTCGATGCTAATAAAACGGTACATCAACGTCAAATAAATGTCAAGAATATCGCATCACGAGAGAATTCTATAGAATATTTCTATGTGGCTGACATAAATTTAAAATATAAATAGCATCGCTTCAAGAAGAAACGTTCGCGATCTGTTAAAAATGTTACAAGAATAAAAAGTGATAAGGCATAAAATCATAAAAATAATTAGCAGAAATAAACAATGATAATATACAAACAGTAGAAAAATTCAAGTAATAACAATACTCTACCATATGTGAAACTGTAATACAATAATAAATAATGATATTAAATAATATTACAGCGAAGAAATAGTACCAATACTAAAATAGAATATTAGCTATAGTAAAGTAATTAGAAGAATAGTATTATATATAATATAGTAATACAATACAGCGTGACGAAAACAAGTGTTCCACGGCCGATCGCCACTGTCCATTTCCACTGTGCGGGTGTGTATGGTCGTGCTATAATTAAACTACACCTTACCACAAAGAAGAAAAAAATATTCTTCACAGGAATGCGGCGACAGGAGCTCGACAATATACATCGGATATCATTTCGAAATTAGAAGGAAACTTAGAATAGAACATGCTCCTACATAAGCAGTATACGGAGAATGCATCTAATATTATACATAGTTTCTCCCACATTCAAGTAGTAGTTCTTTGTTCCACATTCGCGTTAACTTTTTAGTGTTCTTACAGATGGGAAATAATTTAACAATATTTGCTTAATAGAAAATACTATATAATTTCACTTACTACTTTGCTATTTAAATTTGAACAAAACTGACTTTTCTAAATGTACGAAATGTTTATGATCATGTTTTAATTCTTCAAAGACCTTTTTCATTTAAATCACAGATCTTCCTTCGTTTAAATTATCTAACTAAACGAAGAATACTACAAATAATTCTCGTACCTCTCCTTATTTTTTGATACGATATATATCCTCAAAATATATCTGCAAAATGCACTACACATCATAATCTGCCCGGCGACACACAGCTGTATTTCCAATAAAAAAGCCATATGAATGTCGCGTATCTCGAACACTTAGAAACACCTGTCGATCTCTATATATTACTAATCGAGCATATACTATCACATATTATTCATCGAGAAATAACATCATCTGACTGAGTCACTCGACAATACTTTCGAATATGCATAACATACCACGAATCTTCTTCATACTGTTTAATACCACGATGATATTTCCACTGACAGTCTGTCCTGGATAATAAGTGCCCCAAGAATTGTCGTAGATTATTCGGAAATCCTTTAATCCCATGTCTGTTGCGACACGGTCACACCTTTCACTCGATTTATAAATTCGTCTTGTTTATTTATTTATTAATTATTTCAGTGACGTTCCGGGATATATATGCGATCGCCCAGCGTACGGTCGTTCATCCGTCGTTCTTGTTCCACACACTGAGCACACGCAGCGCGGCTATATCGAGCCGCTCGTAAAAGCCGGTCTGATCGTAGTTACGAGTCCACGTTACTACGTACCATTCGATATTTGTCTTCTGCGCACATACCAACTGACGCAGTGCTGGTAGAACGATGCTACAGGCCATTTCAAACGGATTATTGACACGAAGCCTGTTACTCTTGCGCTGAAAAATCTAAAAGAGAGGTTATGGTTCAAAGAGAATTGGAAAGTGACGTTAAATTCAATATTTACTGTTTTCCTATACTTTGACCTTAGCTGTCGGGCCCAACAATGATAAAAAAATAAGATTGCGTTAGATTCGTTATGTGCTATTGTACTGCACTTCGATCATTGGTATCCGACTGAAAAGCGATAAAAAAAAGATAAAGGTGCAGTAGGATAGTAAATGATAAACTTCACGACACTTTTCAATTTATCACTATTCTACGTATTATAGTATTTGCTATTATATCGATGATACAACTACTCCGTAATTAACGTGCATATGTGTTATCTGCTTCTATCAGTACAGTTGAAATTACGAAGTTTGGTTAAAGATATGTAATACAGGAAGTAAAACAAACGAGATAATAATTCAAATAATTTGTCTCATCTTTTTGGTACACAATTTTTCCAGTTTTTAAGCATCCTGTATATCCACACTGCGTTAGCGATGACGTGAAAATACAACGATTATGGAAGAATATTATACCATCGATATTTATGTGGCCATTTAGAAGCTCCTGAATATTAATACTTTTAAAATCATGCTCACCACTTTTGAAGTTTCCCGTATACACGCGTTCTATCGCCGATGACGTAACAACATTACGTTGGCCCCATTGGTTAAGCGTGGATAAACATGCGCCCAGGTAAAGTGTTTTCGCGTATCATGGCGCTTTAGCCTCGCGATGGAAAAGCGCATGCTTTGATTCAAGTCTAATGACGTCATAGGCGAATAACAGATAAGATAGCGATAATGTAATTGACGAATACGGCTGATAATAGAGCTAACTCTCATCCTCAAATGGTCGAGCTCTTCCAATTTGTTAAAATAATTAAACGAGTCATCACTTTTATCGGTTATCTGCTTAAATTATTATTAACGGATTGATCAAAGTTCGTTTATACTTTAATTCTTAATATAGCTTGTATTTAAAGAGATTTTAAGTCTCCTCCATCAATGATATGTCGCTAAAAATACCAATGATTTAAAATTAATAGCTATTTTTAGAAATTACTTTCAAATACAATTGTTTTATTTTTAACACCATGATATTTTATAGATTATGGGGAAAATACTAAAAGAGTAATCTAAAGATAAAAGTAAAAATTAAAACGTCAAACAATAAAAGTAAATATCGATATTGTACGAAATAAAATAACAATTGCAAATGGAGATTATAAATAGAAAAGTAATATACTATATATAATAAACTTTTTAAAGAAATGTATTTACGTAAGAAATAAATATGAAGATCAATTATTAATAGGATTAGAATGTATTTCTTTAATTTTATTGAAAATCTATTCTATTTCTTCCGTTATATGTATTCTTTTCTAAAAAAAAAAAGAAGATTTACGTGATCGTTAAAGATTTAGTAATAATTTCTATAAAAGCTTGAACGTAATCCCAATTCGTTTAAAAAATGTAGTAGATGTGCACGCTTCGTGTCGCGCTCTGCGTACACGATATTTCACGGAAATTTATTTTCACGTCGAACATCATCGCTTGTGTTTTCGGACACAGAAAATATGAACCTGTCCACGCGAATGAGAAGATTAGTATTCGATCCTCGAAAATATTTCACATTTACGAATATATTCGTATGTATGCGCAACACGACCTTCATCGATATTTCGATCCAGTCGAAATGGTATGAATAAATTTTGGACAAATTTGATACGAAGAAAAATTTAATACTACAAAAGGCAAGAGATATATTTCTAAAATATTGGCCGGTTTTAACAAATTTGTTCAATCTAGACAAAGAAATTGTTTGTATATGTATATTCGACATATATTTCTGAGATTATAAATGTAAGAAATATGACGTTCTAATTTAATTAGTAACATAAAATACGCAATTTATGCGTGATTCTTGCCATCATCGTGTTAATTTATTCGCTTAATTAGAAGGTTTGAGGTAATAGATGACTCATGGAGACTTATCTTCCGTATGTTAGCCGTAATGTAGATCGATAATTCAAAACAGAACTCGCGCGAAGTGGATTAAAGTTGCAGTTTTACTTTTAGTCTCACCTTTCCCTTCGACTTCGATGCTTTCTCCATTTTACCGAAGGGGTGAAAATAAATTAACTTTAATAACCATAACTAATATAAATATGATAATAATATCGTCCGAAGTAAATAATTAAAAATATCGTGGCATAATTCTTCCTGAACATGCAAAATTCCTATATTATTAGTATTTATATAATAATTTCTTCGATATTACTATATCGCAATATTTTTATCGGTATTTCAAAACGTATCAATGAAGATCGTTAAAAGAAAATATTTAAATTATAAATATGCAAGCGCGTCAGTTTCATGCAGAAGGGTCCATTGTACCCGTAGTCCACGCCCAAATATAAATATAGATAGATATTACCTATTGTTTCCTTAAAAATCATTACCTTCCCCGGGTCGGTATTGGCCTTACATTGTAAAAACAAAAATCAATTGCACGATGAAATATTCTGACGGTTATGAAAGCGTATGAATATGCTTTCAACGTAATGACTAAACGATGAAAGGAACATATATATTTGTATCGATGCTCTATATTAAAAGTGTAGAGGGGAATCGATCCTAAAAATAAGAAAAAGCAAATATCATCTCTACGCTAAAGCAAAATTACATGAAACGTGTTATCATTCAGCCCTCGCTATCTCCAAACTCTTTCCCAATCGTATCACGCTCGCCGTGACACGTCAAAAACAAAACACCATCTTAACTCTGTCGAGCCTCAAAATCCCAGGATTATCAGAAACGCGCACAAATCATTTAATTCCTCTTCCCTTTTCCCTTAAATCCCTCTTCCATCATGAGTCATCCTTCGTGGGTAATAAAAACTAGTCATCCTATCGTTTCTCAGAATATCAGTTCTAAAAGCAAGCTACTCCAACAATCGATATCCCGTCGATTCGACCCCTGGTTGCGCCACTTCCCCTCAAGTGCATCATCCTATGAAATCCTTCGTTACCTGCAGGGACGGGGGCCCTTCTTTCGTCGTACGACCATCGAAACAGCATTGTCCCTGGCGTCACGGTCGTCGTCACCGTCTTGATCGTCGGCGTCGTGGTCGCCGTTGGTTCCTTTTCCAGCGACGTCTATTCCGCGCAAGCTCCGGACGTTACTATTGATCGGAGCATTTCGTCCGATGGTCGCCTCAGAATACCACGAACGGTCCGCACGCCGTAAATATTCGTTCAGTGCGTCGTGGCCGAGTAACTTACGCGGATAAAAGCGTCCAAATAGACGGAGGAAAACGTGGCCGAACATGGTCGGAGGAGTGACGGAAGACGGACCTGTGATTCGACCCGTCGATTTCGGTGAGTGGACCACGTTTACGTGAAATGCGACTCGCCTTAGCCTTTTTTGCGTATCTTCTTCGAACCGGGCAACCCTCGTGATTCAACCGACATCGATCCTCCTTCGCAACCACGATTCCGAGCCCTCTGCTCGATTTACGCGATTGCACCATCGTGCATCGCTTCTCCTTCTTTCGAGGATAATTCCATTTCGAAGGTGCCATTCGACTGATTCGAATGGGACACTGGTTCGGGATCGAGGAAATCGTGGCGCCGATAACCGCAGACAGCTGTTACACCGCGTAATTTTGTGCGCTTCGTGACTGGGTGTTTCCATCGATTGGGATCGCTTTTATTTTATTTCTTCTCGTAGTTTCGTCCTGATAGCTGTGCTTGTAGATGAATCGACGTAGACTACTTTAGAATTATTTCCGAATTTCTTTTCGCTACTTCGTACCGATAGCTGCTTGTAGATGAATCAACGTAGACTACTTTAGAATTATACATGAAATCGCAATGGTCGATGAATGATTTAATAAATTGCTTAAATTCGACGATGTACGCATATAGTGGAGGATGATCGATTTTACGGCTAACGACACACAACACCATGTGATATTTGTCACTCGATGCTTGTATTCGACTTAACAGTATCAATTAGTTCACGTATATACGTAGCTTCGACGGTTGATGCTGTTTTCGGGTGTTTTGGCATCGACGTTGCGAACCCATACGATTCCATAACTTGTTATAGGGAAACTTGATGACCATGTTGTTCGTAATAGAGTATAAACTTAAACACAACACCCTAAATAGGGGATGGAATTCGAGTGTTTCTTATAACGTTGCATTTCAACGAAAACGTTATTAAGACAGATATAAAAACAGCATAAATTGTATTTTAGCAACATCGCGTCACTTTTATTGGAACTCGCCTTATTTTTGATTGATTCGTGACGTTTACGAGGTTTGATTAAACTAGCAAATAAGACGCGCACGTTGTCACGATGATTCAACGTTGCCAGGATATGCTATTAGTCAGCAATAAGAGACTAACCTTCCTGCAAAATTCAAACCTTCTCTGATCGATATATATCTTTGTCTTCGTACGAATTAATTTCTTCGATGCTAATTGCGCAAGAAACACAACTACAGATTTTAAATAGATCTTTTCTTGGCCCGTAGTTCCCATTGACTATAACCGGTAGCCACTTGCATTCAAGCGCGTAATGGAATTAAAACACGCGATAAGAAATTAAATTAAAGAATATTCTTTTATAATTAGTTGGAGGAGTACGTTGGAATATAATACTGAAAATGTTAAATTAAGGGAAGAAAGATGTTTTTAATCTTTGTCGTAAGTCGAGGTCTTAAGAGCAAGATACGAAAATTCAAAAATATGACGCATATTTACAAAACGTTCTAAGAAATACGATGATACCTTCCAACGTTATATACACATGTAAATACAGTAGTTTTAAACATGAAATACACATACTTGATTGCTAATTCCTCCATAATGATCGTTCATAAGCGAAACGCGTATTAAAAACAACAATTCAGCGAACTACCGGTAAGTATGGTAACAAGTAAGTGAATTTCAAGGAAAAATATGCGTGAATTTCAGTGTCGACGACGACCGTAGTCGCACTATGTATAGGAGCCGTTTTCCTACTTTGCGCCGTCGCCATGACCTGGTGGCTTTGTCGACGACGTCGTGAACACACCAAGCTGAACTCCGACAAGTCCCTGGCGTTCAGGCCGCCCCACAGAAAACCAACAGCAGTTAAAAGTCCCGGTAGTACCAGCCACTACCTGAAGAAGAGTCCCAGCCCGACTGGACTAGCCAAGAGTCCTCCTGGTTCTGGTGGACAGACGCCCAGCCCGACCGGATCCCAGTCGTCGAATCCTGGATCACAGCCAAGAACACCTCAAGGTACAGGTACGAATCTTCGTTCTGTGTTCAAGCACGTTTGTTAACACTCTTTTCTAATCTAACAATCGAGTCGGTCGAAAATGCACAACTTTGTTTTCAGCGGAATTATTTCCTCGCTATATATCAATGCATTCTTCTGTAATTTTAATACCATATCTTACGTTTATAACACGATAAAATGCAAAACACAAGGTGGGAAATGAAAAAAAGCAAGCGATTTTTTTATAAATACGAAAACGTGACTGTTTATTTGTACGAGGAATGAATTAAAAACGGTTGTTTGGAGGTTGACACGGGCTTGTGCGCTTTGGACGATTAGCTGAATAACGCGAGCGTTAAGGGGTAACACGTTGATAACTATTCAACTTGTACAAAATTTAATGCTATTACTTGCGTAATTGGATACAAGAATCGAATAAATTTTAACATCTTTACTTTTACTATCAAACATTTGACCATTTCGCCGTCGGTATCGCGTCGTAAGAAACGAGTAAAGATATAAATACAAGCTTCTTTCTACGACCTTGGTAGCTGAAAGACGTTTCCTATGGAATGGAGCAAGTATTCGGTTGTCCTGTTGACATTTAACTTAGAAGCAACACTTCCGTCCTCTCTTGAAAGTTCATTTAAAATTTATTCCAATTCTACGTAAAAGTCGGTACTCGCGAAAGGAAAAATTCTTGCTGTTCAACGACAAGAAATTAGGACAAATACATTCTAAAGTACCAACCACGTAAAATAACGAATATGGTTGATAGAAATTACTTCAAATTGCTAAACGACTGAATCTACTCGGTAGAGATTATTCATAAGCCAGCGTATTAACATGTTAGAAGAGACTTGGCTGTCGATGATTAAAATATCGGTTACTCGTTCGATCAACTGCAGGCACCCCGGCTCAGACACCTTCTGGCGAGGTTACTCTAAGCATCGAGAATGAACGGGACAAGGCGGAAATTGAGAACAACGAGAAAGCAGAACGCGAAAAGAATCACGGAACAGAGAATAACAAAGGCGACATGGGTCAATTGGTATTCAAATTGCGGTACGTAAGCGAACAAAATGCACTCGGAGTGACAGTGGTGAACTGCAAGGGACTACCTGTGAGGGCTACCAGCGATCCTTACGTGAAATTGAAATTGTTGCCGGATAAACAACATCAAGCAAAGACCAGGGTACTCAGAAACACCAGAGACCCCGTCTATGACGAAGATTTCACGTTCTTTGGAATATCGAAGGACCAGCTTCAGGTAACAAATTCTTTCTACTTTTTGTCCTTTAAAGAGCAAAAATTAAATTACGGATTTTTATTTACTTATCTGTTAGTCGTATTTCTTTGCTTTAATTTGTCGTTAACAATTTAATGGTATTTAAAATTACAATCGATGTATCCAATAATTCGCTTGAGATTACTTTTTTATTATTTACTTTCTTTATTGTCGCCTCGAAACGAAGTAATAACAAATAACTGACGTTAGAACCAATGACTATAACGTTAAAGTGACGATACCGTACAATATTTCTTGCTTAAGTTGCGTTAATAGTTTTGTAAATATTTTTATCGTTTCGTGTTTCAATATATGTTATTGTTATATGTTATGGTTGTTAATTAGTCTTCGTTGCATGAAATGTTTGATTATTCCATGTCCATAGAAAAAGATATATATGTAATGAACTTATAAAGATAGAAAAGAGAATGAAGATTTCGTAATATATATAATATTCTGAATTCAAACTGAATTAAGTTCAGGACATAAATATTCTAAATTGAAAATTAGTGGAGTTCAAGGTATAAATAAATATAAAGATTGGATCAATTAGAAAACGAATCGAGATATCTCATCGAAACGTATCTTCTCGTTATCGTTCACAGAAAATCAGTCTGCACTTTATAGTACTCAGCTTCGATAGATATTCTCGGGACGATATTATCGGTGAACTGACATGTGCGCTTTCATCGGTGCCCGATTTGGAGAACGCTGATAACCAGGAGATATCATTGTGTCGAAAAATATGCCCTAGGAGTCTAAAGGTAAGAAACAAAGCACGAAAAAATTAACTTTTTCAAGTTACTCTACTAATAGCTTGTAATTTTTGTCAAATTTCACAATCAGCGTTAACAAACGTTCGTTAAACTTTATTCCGCAAAATTTTATTTCTACGTCCTCACACGCAACACGACGCAGCAAACAAAGATAGTGCGAAGAGCAAAAATTACGAAAAATTAACGTAATTTGTATATTGACAATTTTACAGCTCCTTGTGAAAAAAAGTAAGATACGAGAACGAATTTTATTTAATCAATTATCTGGCAAATAGATTGATCATCCAAAGCCATATTTGCGTTTAAGAAACCATGAGAGCTTTTTATAATATCAATAGGAAAAAGTACACGTTTGTTAATATAGCAAAGCTTGGTTAAAAAGAGTAAAAGAAGGACGCTAAAAATCCGGTCAATTTTATTTTTCCGTTCTAATCATTATTAGCAAAGCGTTATTCGAGCTTCCACACAACAAAATTCGAGCACGCGATGCAATAGAAATACTTTTTGCATTTTCTTTCCTACGAGCGAGTCTAAACGTCGCGTTGAAAGAATTAAAGAAAAATGATATCTTGATACCTACAGAAATAGTATAAAATCTCCATCCTTTTATGACTTGTCGATTTACTTGTCAAAAAAGAACGTTATATTTTAGAGTGAAAAGAAAATTGACATCGTGCCTGTGATTACAGATTCAATCACAAGGCAGGGGTGAGCTGCTAGTCTCCCTTTGTTGGCAACCAATCAACAGCCGATTGACGGTAGTTGTGCTGAAGGCGCAGAATTTACCGAAGATGGATGTGACTGGGCTGGCAGATCCATACGTCAAGATCTATCTTTTGTACAACTCTCAGCGCATAGCGAAGAGGAAGACGCGCGTGAAGAAACGCACCCTTAGTCCGGTCTTCAACGAATCTTTTGGTTTTGACATCCCGAACGGTGCTGATGGTCTTAACAACGTCAGCCTCGAGTTTATGCTGGTCGATTGGGATCGCGTTACAAGAAACGAGGTACGTGCCTTCAACTGTGTTTCTAGCTTACTACGTATCACTTTCGTTCTCCCATTTTCATCAGTAAATTCGATTACTTCCCCAACGCGCTACTTTGATTTGCAAATTTATCTCCTTAGAAATTATAATTTAATTACTATTATATTCTTATATACATATATAGCAGTTAGAGTAGGTATTTTATTTATTTTCCATCCCTTTACGAACGAAATGTTACATTTGTAAAACAAATGTTCCGTCGACTTTTCGATGTCACAGTAATATTTCAAGCTCGGTCGTACGTGATTTAATAGCTTTCCAGTTAAATAATAATTAACAATTTTCGATATAGTGACTTCACCGATAAAGTTTCGTGTATTTATATTTTGTGCCCAAAACCACCCGCCGAATTATCCAGTAAATTTTTGTACGCCATCCGTGAAACATCTACGTCACCGATCATCATTCATTACTTGTCAAAGGCTTCACCAAAAGATCAATTTCTAACTTGTTTTTCACGCGCACGATCTATATTATTGCATAGGTAATGCATATATATATATGGATAATCATTGCATTACTTAGCGTTTTGTTACTATTCTAGTTATAAGTGAATTTTTAAGTGATTTCTTATTAATGAAGGTAAAATTTTGGAATTAAGTTTAGGGTGATTTCACTGGTTCATGACTTCTAGTTATAGTTTGAAATTTTTTAAATGATTTTCTTTCAAATGAAAATAAAATCTTTCAATGATCGTCGTACAGTATGTGATTATTGCTAACGTTTACATTCGTCGATCTTTTGAAATTCTAATTTGAATTAAATTTAAAATTATAATATTAAAATTTAATAGAATTTAAATAAATTTGAAAATTAAATTCTAGATTATAATTTTAAATTATAATATTAAATTTTTAATAAGCAACGCGTGAAAGCAAAACGAAGAGAGAAAAATCAGTTTCGCGAGGTCTGTAAAAGAACCTAAGAATTCCTTCTACAGCTAAAAATATTACGATGTAACGTAGCATTATGTTACAAATCCTCGCAGTATGCAAAACGCGAAGGTAAGAATTTCTAGGCATACACCTACTTGGTAATTTCGTTCGTACCAGTGTTAGTAAACAAAAATGTATGTGATTGATCGAACAATTAAGTCATACACATGCACACAGTGATGCGTGTGTACGTATCATACTGTACGACCCTCAAACTGTAACACTATAGATAAATATAGCGTGACGCGACTGAAAGTCGTAGACTCGCACGGTGTAGCGTGATTTTTCATAATTTTCTTACGTAACATAACACTAACTAAGCATGGCGAACTCCCATTCGATCGATAAATCAATCCGTGAACAATCCGAATTTTCAAAATGATTACCGCATGTCACGTTTTTATTTAGCTGTACGAAATACTCTATGAAATTAGGTCAAATTAAGATACCGAATAAATTCAAATAGTAATTTGATTAATCAAATAAAATCAAACGAAACAAAGCTGATAGCATATCGTTTATGCTTCGGTTTCTCTATAAAAAAAACAGCAAGCAATATGATAATAGTATAAAATTAAAAAAGTGTAATAATAATATAAATTTGAACTTTTTGAAAGATTTTGATCCGTTCACACATCGAAATGACGAAAAACGCTTTTAATAGGAAATATACGTAATGATAAATCACCGATTATCTCGTAAATTACTCAGAATTTCGAGCTTTTAGGCGGAAGATCTTTCTTGCGAGATAACCAAATTAACTCAAAACTGATCAATTACGTAATTATTCTATCTGTTAGAGGTACGCTTGTACTATATAACATCCACTAACTTTACCTTCTATTTTAAAGTCAAAGTATATGTGGATATATGACGCATGCATACAACGTTTTTATAAATAACACAACCGAAGAACAATCAAAACCTCTTTTGAACTCGTCTCGTCTTATCTCGTGATTGATCTTTCATACTCCAGAAGCTATGACAATTGTCGATGAACCTATTAATCGCAGAGGAGTCGCAGTTCGGTAAACCGTTCCGTAAACAAGATAGAACCAACAGAAAATATATTTCTCGTACCCATTATGCACATAATTGTACATTTTCCAGGTGATTGGACGACTCGAATTCGGTGGACCGAATTGTCAAGGATCCGCTCTGAATCATTGGAGAGAAGTTTGTAGCTCACCGCAGAGGCAGATCGCCGATTGGCACAAATTAAGGGAGTAAAACTAGTCTCTCCCAGCCCTGTCAACTTTCCTAGAATCCCGTCTCCAACTATCCAAATGCCCCACGTCCTTCTCCATTGCGAAACCACTGATTCACCCCTTGAAACCCTACGATGAAGTAGGGTATCTGTTTTGTAAACCTAATACTCGATGTATATTAGGCTTGAAACGAGTGGCGGCACGTCCACCCGCGATCGATGCAACTGCATATGCACCGTATGAAATGTCACTGTCTACTACTGTCTAGTACTTGTCTAGCCGTGTTACGTGTCGGCATTGTCGGTACGAGGCATACACTACGAAGAGCTACTTTTCATTATCCGATCAGTTTTGAACGCAGTTCGACTCGATTGCGAAACCACACCTGTTTTACGTTTGGACACCGAACGAATTGGGATTATCGAGTTTCCTCGTCAGTTCGACTTCATTGCGTAAGTTTGAAGCTTTCGTTTTTTAAGTTCTAAGATTTTCGCGCAACAGGAACACGCAAAATAATGTCCACTCCTCTAGAGATGATATTGATAGAGCTATGGATTTATACTATTCAGAGAAACAATTATTCGCTGAAAGAGATAATGGACAGTCAGAATAAATTCAGGATCATTGATTTTGTTCGAGCAAATCGAGTTAGATCGTTCACTCTTCGAGCGTAGATCGCGTCTTCGTTGATCGCAGTGGCAAACGATCGCGGGAGAAACGCATACAAAATGCTTTACGATATAAATATAGTTGTTAAGATTTCCGACCAGGTGGCGAAGGGAGGAGGAAAATGAAACAGTTGAATACAAAGCTAATTTGCCGATTATTGAACATTGCTGCACAGGGTCGTGCTACGGAAAATCAATGCTTTTAATCGGAAAGTTGAAGGAAGAATTCTTCATACTTAAATATATCTCGAATTCCACGTAAGACCTTTGGTTCATTATATTTTATAATGAATGCAGTTTGATTTGAAAAAGTTGCGGAAACACCCCGAAATGAGTAAATTTGAATATTTTATCTACAATTAATAAAACATTCACTAAAGTATAGTATATGAAAATTTATCCTAATCTTTGATTTATCTACTTTTCAATTTCGGTCGTTGACTTTAAATAAAGTGATAATGATAAAAGCTTAAAGCTGATCTACGTGAACGTTTACGGAGGACCTTGTTTCGAATGATATATTTGTATTTTACGAAACAAGAGTGTTTCAATGAAAGTTCATTACAGATTAAAAGTAACGTTTGACATCTTTATTCCATTTAACTCGTTTGGTTCCTTTTTAATGCAAAGAAATGTGCCGCGAAAATTTCGCACGACCCTGTCAGATCACAAAAACCGTCGGTTTTGGTGAAGTTAATGTGAATTAATCGTGAAAAGAATATCGAAAATCACGCGACACACTCGCAACTGTGTTTATCTCGTTCGTTGTGTAAATATAAGAATCTCTCCAAAATGTTCGTCGAACAACAAATTACGATAATCGGGAACAATCTTTTAATATAATTTTCAGTCAGTCTCTACTCTTAGGGAAAGAGAAAAGAAAAGGAAAACCAGAGAGAGAGGAAGATACAGTGGAAAAGAGAAAATAGAATATTTAGTTTTACTTCGATTGTTATTTCTTAATACTTATAATACACAGGTTTCGGAGAATTAATAGAACTCTCCAAAAAGATATATATATATTAATAGATAAACGAATGGAATACAGTTTTGGAGCGATTCTTGTATAGAACGTATGCAAACACCGGAAGACGTGGAGATAGTACCGCTAATATCAAAAGCATCGATCTACTTAAAAACAATAATACGATTATTCGTTCCTGTTGCAAAATTCCCTAACTCCACGTCAACTGGCCGAACGACAATTATGACTCGATAATTAATAATAAGGAAAGTTACGATCGCTGGCGAACACAGATTTCAGCATCGACTTTTCGGAATATCGAAAAACTTCAAATAAAAATGCTTCTCCTCGAAATAGAATTTTTGGAGAACATTCGATAAGATACTCGACGTGCTCCGGGAGATAGCACTGTAACAAATGCATAGGAGGGAAGACACAGTATTGCTATAAAAGCTTCATGGTGCATTGAATTATTGAATTATCATTATTGTTGAATTATTTACGTTATATTTGTTGCAAATTTTCATTTCCTTCAAATACACATATGATTGCCCTTACTTGCTTTAACGAAAGCGAAGCATTTTCTTCTTCGTGTGATTAATAATTGTGGAACGGGGTCGAGGAATTGTGACGTTGTTTTGAAGTGCCAACGGAGACCGCTTCGCGATTGTAAATATGTAATTTACGTTTAAATGGGGAGGGAAAAAGAATGATACGATGCTCTTTATTTAGTTACGACGAACCCGTTGTGGTTTCAATTGCGATTAATGGAAAAATTAGAATTTATGACTATAGTTTATGAAAAGATTCCATTTACACAGAGTGCAACAAGAGATCAACCATTAAGTAGCGGGTCTTGTTGAAATGTTTCCAGTAATAGTGGATTATTGTTGAAATGGTAGTAAAGATAGCAAAAACACCGCTTTCAACGAATGAAAGTATTGTCGACTCTGCTTTACACTATTTAATTAAATATATTACTTTGAAAATGAAGATTTGTTACTTAGCAGTGTATTGATGTACCTATTGTTATCAATAGAGGATTATTTTTATTCTATTCTCGTTGTACGTCTGAATTATTTGGCAAACATAGATATATACGTAAGGGTACGATTAAAAACGACCCTATAATTCTTTAGAAGGGAAGTTAGTAGCTTCTTAATCTGTTTTACCAGAAAGTAAATTAATGTAGATAAATGTGCACGCGAGATATCGGCAATCGATACAATGAATTTAAATCGTATAAGAATGAGGAGTTTCTGTTTAAAGGCCCCGTTCGCATGTGCCGTAAATACAACACTGCAATGAATAACGAATATCGATTAAGTATTATGGTAGGCTCGAATTCACCGAAACTTTAAAGTTACTTTAAACTTGAGATAACCTTTAACATACGGAACTTGTACACGTGGATCAATTATGAGAATATCAGCTTCATGACTAAACTGTAAAGTACACTAGATTACTGCAGCATAACCGACCACTGCTAATTACAAAGTATTTGCTATGTTGGGACATTCTTTCTGACGATGTGTTTAACAAAACATAGCGAGAGTCTCACGGTGAACGCAACAGAAATGTTCCTAGAAAGTAATCACGCATAACTCGATTAAGCGAATATTTTTAATGTATCGAACGTTTGATGAAAGGCAGAGCAACGTTTTTCAATGCAAAGTTACAAAAGTTTCGAAATATAATTTGTAGGTTACTGACAAACTTACAGTAAGTCCGACCTAGATTGCACTTTCATTCAATAAATCTCGTTTACTTATTCCGTAACCTCGATTTAATTCAGATCCAAAATTTAGAAAATTTCAGTTCCAAGTAGATCGACGTTAATATATTTGTTGTTTATGTAAAAGCGAGACAACCAACCACGTGATATTGCATTTCATGATGGATGTCGAAATAATGAAATTGTAATACAGATGCACTCGTAAAGTTATAAATATCAATGAAAGTGTTAAATAACATGCATCAGGTATACCTTAAAAGCAAAGTATAAGTAAAAGCCAAAATAGGTTACACAATTATTTAACCGAAAGAGGGGAATTTAAAACACGTAGATCGAATCAAGCAAGGCAAGAATTTATTGGCTTTTATGAAAGTTTGAATTCGTTAAAAAACGTGGTATACCAAAACTGAATAAAAAGCACCGCAACAGAGGGTCGAATTAAACCAAACAAGAATGCAATCTGTATTTTCTGTCCGTAAAAGGAAAGCGCCTGACGTGTAAAACGTTTACATACATATGCGTGTCAGTCGGTAACTGGTAAGATATAAAACGATTGCTTATTTTTTTATCGTAACTTTTCGCTCCATCGTCCTTCCTTTGCAAAAGATGCAATGGCAAGGCCAGAAAGAGAACCGCTAAAGCAAAGGGAGAAATCGATTCTTTGCAAAAGAGGAAGATGCAACGACAAAATATGGGCATAGATCAGCACCAATAAAAAAACGAAAGTAACAACAGGTACATCGTAATATATCACAAAAAAAAAAATTCAAAAGATACACCGAATACATAAATTTTCGTAATTAAGTATAGTAGAAAGAAAAAAGAGAAACCAGAAGATCGGTACTATTGCGCACCATGGTGCAACGAAAGATAAAAATAAAACGGAATTACACGATCGAGAGTTTCAGGATATTTATTTAATTGCTATACAATTACAGATACAACTATATAAGAAACGACTATAATAAGTAGCACGTAGTAAAACATCTCATAAATATCATCTGTCGTTCTCCTTGAGCTTGTTATTAATCGTTCGACGATTTTCAGATAAGACAGCGATTTGTCAATGCGGAAACATAGCTTCTTGAGATCGACAGATGCGATGTAACATAATGAACGTCGGTATGGAATGCTGGAAAATCACCGTTCTTGTCACAGTTCCTTTCATCGTTTTTCTTCTTTCATTTGTCGATAATTTCGCGGTTAGGGACTTTACAACAACGATTTTTTGTATTGAGATTTACGATGTAGTTGATACTCGTTTGTGGAATATAGAAAAGAGATTCACTTCAATTGTTTAGAATCCAACCCTTCCCTGTTTTCCAATGAAGTATAATACGTGAATTTATCATATATATTTAAATGCAATGAGTCGCTTAAAAATTATTTTCTAATTCACCGTATATCGATATAATTTATTATTCTCCAATATTTTCTGTTCTATATGTATGTTTCAGAACGTATTTGTCGCTTGGTCCACAATTTTTATGAGACATAACTGTCGATATAATAATTTTGACAACGATAAACTTTTTATTGTTTAATAAAACTTTATAATATAATAATTACGCTCCCCAACGTACAATTTAACTTTGAGGTGTATACATATGTAAAAAAAAGATTATATACTAAAAATAATTTACTGTATTAATATATTGAAAAACGTTTCATTTGACATTAAAACAGCCTGATATTTTTTTACAAAAGCAAATACCTACATGCGGCGGGACAATAATTAACATCGTATAAATTGGAAATGCAGTAAAAGATGCGTAAATAATTTAAACATTTTTATTTACTCCCCGATTAATTTATTTATAATTAATATATTTGTTTATGAATTAATTTTATATAATTTGTTTATATATTATACCTTAAATATCGTATATTTTCAACTTAATAAATTAATAAGGATCTTTCGCAAAATAAGTTTTTCGATACTATTTCGCAATGCTATTTTACAAAAGTAATTTGAAATAATTTATTTCCTTCCGTATCATGTTTTATATTGCAACGCCAGATTAAACAAACTACGCATAACTCATAAGTAATGTAATAAGCTTTTATGTATAAATTCTTTAACAATACGAATAACCACGATAAGAAGTATTTTATTTTTGTGATAATCTTTATTGGAAAAGATAATATAAATTTGCTATTTTGTTTCTATTTCATCCTCTTTCTTTTTTGTTTTCATCTTTCTCTTCTGATCATTTTAATTTTGTTTTCTAAATGATGCAATCAATCGGCAGTTATAAATAAATTGTACTTCTTGAAATAAGAATATCTAACCGCACCTTTAATATCTACAAAAACTAATGGCACTTATAAACGATTCATAAATATACACACATATAAATACCAATAAACTTTAATAAATTAATACGACATAACCACTAATATTTAAAAAAAGTTGTTTAAAAAGATAGTATAAAAAATAATTCGTGAAGAAAAATGTTAACAGAAAAAAATATACCATTGCACATATCAGTTTACATAAACCTAAAATTATAGATCTACAATTTATACGATTGTAATATTTTCGCATACATGTACTTTTAATCAAATATTAATTTAGATGTATTTATAATTTTAGTTTATTATTCGTCTTGTAAACAAACGATTTCTACACAGAAATAAGCATGCGATAACGTGACAAGGCACGTCAAACGTTTTAGAAAAAAATAAGAGAGAAATCTACACTTTTAATATATAAAGTTATTAATATTTTTCTTCACGAATAAAACCTGCGGTATAACAGAGTTATATTTAATACAGAGTTTGTAATTAAAGATAAGCCTTGACAAGAAATCGGTGCTTTTCGAACATTCCGCATATCATGTACGCGTATAAACATGGCGTATGATGACATGTGTACGATCAGATTTTAAGGCTGTGTGGTCAATAAAATAATGAAACGAGATAATTTTAATGATCTTTTTTAGACTTATCCTCTTCTAAATATATAGTATATCTTATGGTAGCTATATTATTTACCAGAAAAATTTGACATTAGAGAAGAATACGTTATACGAATATAATATTAATTAATTACACTTTCAAATTACTT